>APFE031460362.1:0-38810 GCA_000404065.3 Pinus taeda | reverse complement strand
TCATCATGAATTGGAATTTATATTTGGAATATATAAACTAATATATTAAATTTATTGTGTTATAGATATATGAAATTATTTTAAGTATTATTATAAATTTATCTTTAATTCAAGATCTACCAAGTTTTTAGAGGAGTGAAAAATTTTCGAGGTCTATATTTTTTAGAAATTTTTGCAATCGAAAAAATGTGCATATTGAGATATTTCATCCCTATCAACTCTTAGTAAATCTGGATTTAAAATGGATCTATGCAAATTTATAAATCATGATTTTATAGTAATTTATTATTCATTTTAGCAGATCTAGATTTAAATGGATCTATGCAAATTTATAATTCATGATTATATAGTAATCTACTATTATTTTAAGCAAAGTATGCCAAAAAAAAATTGGGTGCAAGTTGATTATGTAAATAAAATTTAGATTGTTGATTAATTTGTCTTAATTATTTAGGTTTAGACGATATTTAAATTACATATTTTAGTAATATAAATTTATAATTAATTTACATGTTAAATTTATCTGAATTTAATTTACCAAAAAACATTAATATAGTTGTTAGTAAGGGATAAGTAATATTATAAATTGAAGGGATAAATGTTCATATCTCAAGGTTTAATACAAATCCCTTGGGTTTATAATCATGGTCAACCATGGTAAACCACGGTCCAACGTCACATGTGACAAATATTGCATCAATATGAAAGTCAACCATCGTCAACCAACATCAATCATGGTCAATGATGATCCGACATCACATTGTGACCAACATTGTCTCAATATGGAAATCAACCATGGTCAACTACGGTCTAATGTCGCATTGTTACAAATATTGTCTCAATATGAAAATAAATCATGGTCAACCTTGTTCAATAATGGTCAACTATGGTCCAACCTCACATTGTGACAAAGATTGTCTTAATATGAACATTAACCATGGTCAATCATGGTCAATAACTATGGCCGAATTGTGAAAAAATTTATTTGATTCTTCAATGTCAAGTTGTAACAATGATGGTCATCCATGGTTAACCATGGTCATCCATGGTAAACCCAACCATTGTCCAAAGTTGCATTATGACAAAGGTTGTCTCAATGTGAAAATCAACCATGGTCAGGCATGGTCAATCATGGTCAACAATGGTTAATAACCATGGTCGCATTGTGAAAAATATTGTCTCATGTTCTAACGTCACATTATGATAACCATGGTCATCCTTGGTCAACAATGGTCAAGCATGGCCAATCATGGTCAACAATGGTTAATAGCCATGGTCGAATTGTGAAAAAGATTGTCTCATGGTCCAACGTCAGATTGTGATAACCATGGCTATCCTTGGTCAACCATGGCCAAAATAAAAATCAACCATGGTCAACCATTATCTCAATATGGAAATCACCATTCGTCAATATGAAAATCAACCATGGTCAACCATTATCTCAATATGGAAATCACCATTCGTCAATATGAAAATCAACCATGGTGACAAAGATTGTCTCAATATGAAAATCAACCACGGTCCACCATTTTCATTCATGGTCAACCAAGGTCTGACATCGCATTGTGACAGATTCTCTCAAAATAAAAATCGATCATGGTCAACCATGTTTGTTTTAGCATTTATAATATTTATCTTATGGTTTATATATCTTGGATTTACAATATTAATCCCTTGGGTTTAATATTATTTCCTTGGATTTTTAGTATTAGTCCCTTTAGTTTATAATATCAATCCCTTGGGTTTATTTCTAGGATATAATGTTATTGAAAGGGTTTATAATATTAATACTAAGGTTTAATATAAAACCCCTGAATTCATTGGTTTTATAATAAAAATTCCTTGGCTTTATTAATCCTCGGGTTTATAATATTAATAATCGCTTATGTTTGTAATATTAATCCCAAGGGTTTATAATATTATTCAATTGGGTTTATTAATCCCTTAGGTTTATAATACTTATCCCTTGAGTTTATTAATATTAGGGTTTATATTCCTATGGTTTTATATTAATGCTAGGGTTCAATGTTATTCCCTTGGGTTTGTAATTCCTTGGGTTTTTAATATTAATCTTTGGGTTTATAATATTAATTATGAGATTTATAATATTAATGTTAGGCTTTAATTCTTATTTAAGGGTTTATAATATTTATCTTAGGGTTTATTTCCCTTGGGTTTATAATATTAATTCCTTGGCTTTTTGACAAATATTTTTCAATATGGAAATCAATCATGGTCAATCATGGTCAAACATGGTCAACATTGGTTAAACATTGTTGACCACGGTCAATTATGGTCTACCATGGTCCAATGCCACATTGTGACAAAGATTGTGTCTATATGAATATCAACAATGGTTAACCATGGTCAAACGTCATGTTGTGTGAAAGATTTTCACAATATGAAAATCAATCATGGTCAACCATGGTCAATAACGATGGTCACATTGTGACAAATATTTTGTTATGGTGTAACGTCACATTGTGTCAACCATGGTAAACCATGGTCAATCGCAGTCAATCGCAGTCAAACATGATCCAATGTTTCATTGTGAAAAAGATTGTCTCAAAATGAAAATCAAACATGGCCAACCATGGTTGACCATGGTCAATCAAGGTTAACCATGATCGCCCATGGTTAACCATGGTCCGAGGTCACATTGTGACAAAGATTATCTAAATATAAAAATCAATTGTGGAGAACCATGGTGAATAATGGTCCAATGTCATATTGTCACAAAGATTGTCTAAATATGTAAATAAACCATGTTCAACCATGTTTATTTTATTGTTTATAATATGTATCATATGTTTTATATACCATGGCTTATAATATTTATCTTAGGTTTATCATAGGATTTTGTTAATATGAAAATCAATCATGGTCAACCATGGTCAATCATAGTCAACATGGGTCAAACATTGTCAACCATGTTCAATTATGGTCAATCATGGTTAGTGATAGTCAACAGTGGTCGAACAGAACATTGTGACAAAGAGTCTCTTAGTATGAAAATCAATCATGCTCAACCATCGTCAATAACCATAGTCACATTGTCACAAAGATTGTCTCTTGGTCCAACGTCACATTGTGACAACCATGGTCATCCACGATCAACCATGGTCGAACGTCGCATTGTGCCAAACATTGCCTCAATATGAAAATCAACCATGATCAACCATGGTCCAATGTTGCATTGTGATAAAGATTGTGCCAATGTGAAAATCAACCATGGTCAATCATGTTTATTTTAGGTTTTATTATATTTATGTCACGGTTTATATACCTTGGGTTTATAATATTAATCCCTTGGGTTTGATATTATTCGCTTGGGTTTATAATCATGGTCAATTATAGTAAACCATGGTCCAATGTAACACTGTGACAAAGATTGTCTCAATATGAAAATCAACCATGGTGCAACATTGCATTGTCACAAAGATGATCTCAATATGAAAATCAATCATAGTTGACCATAATTAACCCTGGTCTAATGTCACATTCTGACAAATATTGTCTTAATATGAAAATCAACCATGGTCAACCATGGCCAGCCATGTTTATTTTACCATTTATAAAATTTATCATAGGGTTTATATACCTTGTTTTATAATATTTATCTTAGGGTTTATCATAGGATTTTGTGAATATAAAAATCAACAATAGTCAACCATGGTCGATCATGGTCAACATGGGAAAAACATGGTCGACCATGGTCAATTACAGCCAATCATAGTTAGCGATGGTCAACAATGGTCGAACGAGACATTGTGACAAAGATTCTCTTAATATGAAAATCAAGCATTGTTAAGCATGGTCAAGCATGGTCAATCATGGTCAACCATCGTCAATAACCATGGTCACATTGTGATAAATATTGTCTCTTAGTCCAAAGTCACATTGCGACAACCATGGTCATCCATGTTCAACCATGGTCAAACGTCACATTATGCCAAAGATTCCCTCAATATGAAAATCAACCATGGTCCAATGTCGCATTGTGACAAAGATTGTGTCAATGTGAAAATTAACCATTGTTAACCAAGTTTACTTTAGGGTTTATTATATTTATCTTAGGATTTATATACCTTGGGTTTATAATATTAATCCCTTGGGTTTAATATAATTCCCTTAGGTTTATAATCCCTTAAGTTTTTAGTATTAATTCCTTGGGTTTATAATATCAGTCCCTTTGGTTTATTGATCTAAGGGTTCGTATTCCTAGGGTATACTATTATTAATAAGGTTTATAATATTATTCCTAGGGTTTAATATAAATACCATTAGTTTATATTCATTGTCAATAATGGTCAACCATGGTCCAAAGTCAAATTGTGATAGATATTGTCTCAATATGAACATCAACTATCATCAACCATGTTCCTATGTCAAATTGTGACAAAGATTGTCTCAAAATGGAAATCAACCATGGTCAATCATGGTCAACCATGGTTAAAAACCATGGTCACATGGTGACAAAGATTGTCTCAATCGGAAAATCAACCATGGTGAACCATGGTGCAACATCACATTATGACAAATATTGACTCAATATGGAAATCAATCATAGGCAACTATAGTTAACCCTGGTCCAATGTCACGTTCTGACAAATATTGTCTCAATATGAAAATCAACCATGGTCAACCATGGCCAACCATGTTTATTTTATCATTTATAATATTTATCATAGGGTTTATATACCTTGTTTTATAATATTTATTGTAGGGTTTATCATAGGATTTTGTCAATATGAAAATCAACCAAAGTCAACCATGGTCAATCATGGTCAACATGGGCCAAATATGGGGTACCATGGTCAATTACAGTAAATCATGGTTAGTGATGGTCAACAATGGTTGAACGAGACATTGTGAAAAATATTGTCTCTTGGTCCAATGTCACATTGTGATAACCATGGTAATCCATGGTCAACCATGGTCAAACGTCACATTATGCCAAAAATTGTCTCAATATGAAAATCACCACAGTGAACCATGGTCCAACGCCACATTGTCACAAAGATTTTGTTATTGTGAAAATCAAACATAATCAACCAAATTTTTTAGGGTTTATTTTATAAATTGATTAATTATAGTACTAAATAATAATAATAATATATAATTTATATAAATAAATATATAATTTTTAGAAATTATTAATGTTAATATTTAATAACATAAATCATTACTATTATTCATATCATAATTATTAATTTCAATATCAATATCATAGTTATATTATTTTTAAAATAAATTAAGAATATTATGTTGAAAATAGCAACAAGAAATGCTAAAAATAGAAGTTCTAAAACTAGCACTGCTATAAATAACATTTCAAGATACCTTCCTATTTTAGTTAGTCCTTGAACTAAAATTGAGAAGTAAAATTCGAATTTGTTCTTAGCAACTGCTTGATTAATAATTAATTAATTCATCTTGAGTTAATTAGTTAGAGAAAATAAAATATGAAGTCTATGTGAGGACATGCAACAGTTATCCCATTGATTGAGGAACTTATCCCTTAGTTAAAGAGATAAGGATGAATTGTAATTTGAGTTATAATTAGTTAGCTCAGTTAACTGATTTAAGTCCAGTTAGATTAGTTCAAATAGTTTGTTGAACTAATTGTGAGTTCAGTTAGTTAATGCATGTATGCATGTAACTATTGCACTTCAGATAACTGAATATTCTCTCATAAATAGCTCATGCATGTCAGTTTAGATAGAGACATAGTTGAGATCAGATGATGGGATAGTGTACTATTAGTTGCAGGAATATTCCATGGAGGATATCTCTTGCATGCAAAAGGAATTCATTCCTTGGAGATTTCACAGTTAATTATGGGTTTCGTGAGGGTGTGATGAGGCCAATTCACACAGGTGGCATAATTGGACCCCAAGGAAAACTGTACAAGGAAATAGGAGGCTTGGAGGGCTGAGGGAAGGCATATATCGTGTCTATTCAATCTGTGAGTTGTGTTGTTCGATCATCTAGAGAGCAAGATAGCTTGTGAGCTGATTCTTTGTGTAATCTAAACATATTTCCACTTGTATGATAATACAAAGATCGGGGTTTTTAGCTGAGGCTTTCCCCAGAGTATTCTTTTGTGTTCATGTGTGATTGATTTCTCATTCTCATTTATGTGTTCTATTTGATCTTGGTCATATTCGATTAAGCTTCTGCAAGTTTTTTGTAAAAGTAGATCTTATATTTTGCTTTAGTATATTGCATAATCTGTTGATCTACAGTTAGAATTCTACATGGTATCAAAGCAAAGGTGATCAAAGTGAAGAATAGTATACAAGAAGGGAGAAGTTCGAAGTTTGAGGTTCCTGAATATAGAAATCGAGTTCTTATCACATCTCAATTTCACCAATGGCGTTCAATGTTTAAGACTTGAGTATGCCCTTGATGGAAGCTCGAATTATATAGCCTGGAAGGATCGCATGGAAGTAGTATTAGAGGATAACGGTCTAAAGGACTTCATTGATCAAGAAGTCCCCAAGCCAGCATCAACTAATGCTACAAAGTTGGAGGAATGGAAGAAATGTGTGGCTAGAGCAAGGAGAATCCTTCTAGAGGGAGTTCGAGACCACATAGTCTCGAGTCTCCATGGGAAGGAGACATTGTTATCGATGTGGAAAACATTGAAAGATCTATATCAAAACAACAGTTATCAGAGGAAGCTGGCACTAAAAGACAAGCTTTGAAAAATCAAGTGTGAAAAGGGCGACACATTCTCTACATATCTGAAAAAGCTCACCACTTGCAAGGATGAGCTTGGAAGTGTAGGGATCACGACAGCCGATGATGACATGGTGAGTCTAGCACTCCTCGGTCTTCCTAAGAGCTGGCATAGCTACCAAAATTCGGTAAATGGAAGAGAAAAATTGCAAGATTGGGAACGATTTTGGTCGGATCTGATGCAGGAGGAGATAAGGAGAAGCACCAGAGATGGATCTTCATCAAAGCAAGATGATGAATAAAATCTAGCCTTAGCAAGTAAGGTGAGGAAGGGGAAAGGGAAGGCATCCCATTCCAAATCCAGTTCTTCCCATGGTGGGAAGAAGTTTGACAAATCGAAAGTGTGATGCTTTTATTGTCATGAACTGGGCCATTATGCTACGAATTGTTCACAGAAGAAATCCAAGAAGGGATCCTCGAAGGGATCTGATGATGAGGCACTAGCCTCATAGTTTGAGTTGGATTTCTCTCTTATCGCATGCATGGTTTCATCCATGGTGGGATGTGTTTAGTACCTAGACAGTGGAGCTTCATTCCAAATGTCAGGTGACAAGAATCTTTTCAATACCCTGGAGGAGAAGGATCTCCATATGTGGATTGAGATGGGCGATGATGGAAAGTACCGTGTTTCAGGTGAAGGTATGGTTGTGTTTCAGAGGGAGCATGGAGATCCTCTCACCCTGACTGATGTGAAGTATGTACCAGGTCTGAAGAAATATCTTGTGTCTGTTGCTATGCTAGAAGATAAAAGCTATGATGTAGTCTTTAGTAAAGGAAAGGTATTTCTGAGAAATATAGTCACTGGATAAACCAAGCGAATCGGGATTCAAGTAAAGAATCTCTACAAGCTGGAGGTAGACAACTGTGCTTCATTGAGTTCTAAAGATGAGATGGTGCAGCGCCAAGATGTTGGCAAGCTATGGCATAGAAGATTGGGCCACTTGCACCACGGAGCCCTGACGATCATGTAGTAGATTTCTACAGGACTTCCCAAAGGAAAATTGGAGCAGACGAATACATGCAAAGGTTGTACCTTGGGTAAGAATGTGAAATCTTCCTTTCCGGATTGAGACGGTAGAGCTGGAGCAATCCTAGAGTGAGTTCACACAGATGTTTGTGGAATAGTCTCTACAACCTCCACTGCTAAACAAAGGTAGTATGTTATTTTTATTGATGATTTTTCTCGTAGATGTTGGATCTACTTTATGCAAAAGAAGGATCAGACCTTCTTGAGGTTTTGTGAGTTTAAAGCCTTGGCAGAGAAAGAACTAGAAAGAAAATAAAAGCCTTGCATAGCGACAATGTTGGAGAGTATGTCTCCCAATAGTTTAGGGACTTCTTCACTGCAGAAGGAATTAAACGGGAATTGACAGAACCCCATAACCCACAGCAGAATGGGGTGGCCGAAAGGAAGAAAAGATCGATTGTGGTAGAAACTCGAGCGATGTTGCATGACCAAAGCCTACCACTGCATTTGTGGGTTGAGGCATGCAATACAATAGTATACTTGCAGAACAGATGCCCGTACCGTATACTGGGAATGAAGACACCTATGGAGGCCTTTTCCGGGAAATGACCAGACGTGAGTCACTTTAGGATCTTTGGATCATCGGTTTATTGCCATGTGACCAAAGATGCCTAGAGCAAGCTAGATCCAAAAGATGAGTTGGGGATACTTGTGGGGTACACTAATACACCCCACAACTATCGGGTGTACCTTCCTACCAGTCAGAGGATAGTGGTACGCAGAGATCTAAAATTTGACGAGCAAAAAGCCATGTAAGTATCACTTGAGAGGGAGCTCAAGTTGCATGCAGAGGAGGAACTTTCAGTTCCTAAGGAGGAGGAGCCCCAGATTGATGAGGAGCAATGGCATGGAGAGGATCCGGGAGTGGAGACATCCACTCATGCTGAGTCTTCCAGAGATGGGAGGAAACGCTCAAGGGAAGCTGACAGATTGATGCTGGATGCGCAAGAGAATGTGGGACAGCCATCTTCTCAGCGTAGACAGAGGAGGTCACCTGAACGTTACACTGGTTACATGGCCCTGGTTGGGGAGTGTGTAGAGTCTGAGCCTTCTTCATTCGAGGAGGTAGTGTAGGAACCAGTCTGGGTTGATGCAATGGTGGAGGAGTACGACTCCATCGTTTGGAGCTGTGTTTGGGATTTTGTCCCAAGACCTCAAGACAAGCCAGTGGTGAGTTCCAGATGGCTTTACAAAGTAAGGCAGGGAGCTGATGCCAGTGTTGAGAAACATAAGGCAAGGTTTGTTGCCCATGGTTTCTCACAAGTTGAGGGGATCAACTACGATGAGACCTTTTCTCTTGTATCAAGGTACTCATCTATCAAATCGATGTTGGCACTATCAGCTCAGATGGGTTGGAAGATCCATCAGATGGACGTGAAGGCATCATTCCTCAATGGGAAGATTGAGGAGGAGGTGTACATTGAGCAGCCAGAAGGTTTCGACACCTTCGATTGTGAGTCGCATGTGTGCCAACTCAAGAGGGCTTTGTATGGGCTAAAGCAAGCACCTCGTGCTTGGTACACTAGGATCGATAGTTATTTGACTTGGTTGGGCTTCACCAAGAGTGAAGCAGATGCGAACCTTTACCACATCATGGTAGAAGGTAAGCCATTGATCATTGTTATTTATGTCGATGATTTGATTTTGACAGGTGATGATTAGCTGATCTAGTCTTGCAAGGAGGACCTTGCAAGAAGACATGGGTCTTATGCACTACTCTCTAGGCATGGAGGTGTGGAAGAAAGATGGGGAAGTTTTTGTGTCTCAAAGCAAGTATGCCAATGAGATACTCAAGTGCTTTCACATGGAGAAGTGCAAGCCCATGCAGACTCCTCTAACTGGGAACTAGAGGAAGGAGGATGCTACTTCAGGTGAGGTAGTAGCTGCTACTATTTATCGGCAACTTGTGGGTTCACTTATGTATCTGGTGAACACACGACCAGACTTATGCTTTGCGGTGAACCAACTGATTCAAGCTATGATTTAGCCTACCAAGCTATTTTGGAAGGTAGAAAAGCATGTGCTGAAATACCTAAGAGGTGCATCTCAGTATGGATTGTGGTACAGACGAACAGAGGGAGTGAAGGTTCAGGGCTTCACAGATGCGGATTGGGAAGGGAGTTCATCAGACCGAAAGAGCACTTCTGGAGGAATCTTCAAACTTGGTTTAGCTGTAGTTTCCTAATACAGTAGGAAACAGAGATTAGTTGCACTTAGCTCAACAGAGGCTAAATACATGGCTGTTATTCAAGCTGCATGTGAGGCCATTTGGATGCAAAAGATTCTAGTGGGATTGTTTGGTCAGAGGATGGATCCAACTGTGATCTACTGCAATAATCAGAGTTGTATCAAACTCTTTGAGAATCCAGTTTTTCATGACAGATCCAAGCACATTGATATCCGATATCACCATCTTCGATACTGTGTTTTCAAGAGGATCATTTTGTTGTTGTATGTTTCAACCAAGGAACAAGATGCAAATATTTTGACTAAGGCATTCTCAAAATGGAAGTTCGAGTTCCACAGAGACAAGATTGGGGTTACTGATAATCCCTTTCTTGTTGAGAGGGAGTGTTGAAAATAGCAACAAGAGATGCTAAAAAAAGAAGTGCTAAAACTAGCACTGTTATAAATAGCATTTCGGGATACCTTCCTATTTTAGTTAGTCCCTGAACTAAAATTGAGAAGTAAAATTTGAATTTGTTCTTAGAAACTACTTGATTAATAATTAATTAATTCATCTTGAGTTAATTAGTTGGAGAAAACCAAACATGAAGTCTATGTGAGGACATGCAATAGTTATCCCATTGATTGAGGAATTTCTCCCTTAGTTAAAGAGATAAGGATGAGTTCTAATCTGAGTTCTAATTAATTAGCTCAGTTAACTGAGTTAAGTCCTATAGGATTAGTTCAAATAGTTTGTTGAACTAATTGTGAGTTTAGTTAGTTAATGTATGCATGCATGTAACTGTTGCACTTCAGATAACTGCATATTCTCTCATAAATAACTCATGCATGTCAGTTCAGACAGAGACCCAATTGAGATCAAATGATGGGACAGTGTACTATCAGTTGCAGTAATATTCCATGGAGGATATCTCTTGCATGCATAAGGAATTCATTCCTTGGAGATTGAACAGTTACTTATGGGTTTTGTGAGTGTGTGATGAGGCCAATTCACATAGGTGGCAGCATTAGACCCCAAGGAAAACTATGCAAGGAAATAGGAGGCTTGGACGGCTGAGGGAAGGCATAGCTTGTGTTTATTCAGTCTATGAGTTGTGTTGTTCGATCGTGCAGAGAGTCTTTTGAGCTGATTCTTTGTGTAATATGAACATATTTCCACTTGTATGATAATACAAAGATCGGGTTTTTTAGCTGAGGCTTTCCCCAAAGTATTCTTCTGTGTTCATGTGTGATTGATTTCTCATTCTCAGTTATATGTGTTCTATTTGATCTTGCTCATATTCGATTAAGCTTCCATAAATTTTTTGTAGAAGTAGATCTTGTATTTTTCTGTTGATCTACAGTGAGAATTCTACATGGTATCAGAGCAAAGGTGATCAAAGCGAAGAACAATATACAAGAAGGGAGAAGTTTGACATTTGAGGTTCCTGAATATAGAAATCAAGTTCTTATCACATCTCAATTTCGCCAATGGCATTCAACGGTTTAAGACTCAAGTATGCCCTTGATGGCAACTCGAATTATATAGCCTAGAAGGATCACATGGAAGCAGTATTACAGGATAACAGTCTAAAGGACTTCATTGATTAAGAAGTCCCCAAGACGGCAGCGACTAATGCTAAAGAGTTGGTGGAATGGAAGAAATGTGTGGCTAGAGCAAGGAGAATCCTTCTAGAGGGAGTTCGAGACCACATAGTCTCAAGTCTCCATGGGAAGGAGACACCATTTTTGATGTGGAAAACACTGAAAGATCTATATCAGAACAGCAGCGATTAGAGGAAGCTGGTGTTGAAAGATAAGCTTCAGAAAATCAAGTGTGAAAAGGGCAACACGATCTCTACATATCTGAACAAGCTCACCACCTGCCTGGATGAGCTTGGAAGTGTAGGGATCACAACAACCAATGATGACATGGTGAGTCTAGCGCTCCTCGGTCTTCCTAAGAGCTAGCATAGCTACCAAGACTTGGTAAATGGAAGAGAAAAACTTCTAGATTGGGAACGACTTTGGTTGGATCTGATGCAGGAGGAGATAAGAAGAAGCACCAGAGATGGATCCTCATCAAAGCAAGATGATGAGGAAAATCTAGCCTTAGCAAGTAAGGTGAGGAAGGGGAAAGGGAAGGCATCCATTCCAAATCCAGTTCTTCCCATGGTGGGAAGAATTTTGACAAATTGAAAGTGCGATTCTTTCATTGTCATGAAGTGGGCCATTATGCTACGAATATTCCACAGAGGAAAACCAAGAAGGGATCCTCAAAGGGATCTAATGATGAGGCACTAGCCTCATAGTTTGAGTTGGATTTCTCTCTTATTGTATGCATGGTATCATCCATGGTGCGATGTGTTTAGAACTTGGATAGTGGAGCTTCATTCCACATGTCAAGTGACAAGAATATTTTCAGTACCCTGGAGGAGAAGGCTCTCCAGATGTGGATCAAGATAGGCGATGATGGAAAGTACCGTGTTTCAGGTGAAGGTACGGTTATGTTTCAGAGGGAGCATGGAGCTCCTCTCACCCTAACTGATGTAAAGTATGTACCAGGTCTGAAGAAATATCTTGTGTTTGTTGCTATGCTAGAAGATAAAAGCTATGATGTAGTCTTTAGTAAAGGAAATGTATTCATGACACGTATCAGCACTAGACAAACCAAGCGAATCAGGATTCTAGTAAAGAATCTCTACAAGCTAGAGGTAGACCACTGTGATGCATTGAGTTCCAAAGCTGAGATGGTGTAGAGCCAAGATGTTGGCGAGCTATGACATAGAAGATTGGGCCACTTGCACCATGGAGCCCTGAAGATCAAGCAACAGATTTCTACCAGACTTCCCAAGGGAAAACTAGAGCAGACAAATACATGCAAAGGTTGTACCTTGGGTAAGTATGAGAAATATTCCTTTCTGGATCAAGACAGTAGAGCTGGAGCAATCCTGGAGCAAGTTCACACAGATGTCTATGGACCATTCTCTACAGCCTCCACTGCTAAACAAAGGTACTATGCTATTTTTATTGATGATTTTTCTTGTAGATGTTTGATCTACTTTATGCAAAAGAGGGATCAAACCTTCTAGAGGTTTTGTGAGTTTAAAGCCTTGGTAGAGAAAGAATCTAGAAAGAAAATAAAAGCTTTGTGTAGCGACAATGGTGGAGAGTATGTCTCCCAGCAGTTTAAGGACTTTTTCACTACAGGAGGAATTAAACGGGAGTTGACGGCACCCCATAACCCACAGCAGAATGGGGTGCCCGAAAGGAAGAATAGATTTATTGTGGGAGCAACTCGAGCGATGTTGCATGACCAAAGCCTACCACTGCATTTGTGGGCTAAGGCATGCAATACAATAGTATACTTGTAGAATAGAAGCCCGCACCATATACTGGGAATGAAGACACCTATGGAGGCCTTTTCCGGGAAGTGACCAGATTTGAGTCACTTCAGGATCTTTGGATCATCGGTTTATTGCCATTTGACCAAATATGCCTGGAGGAAGCTAGATCCAATAGCTGAGTTGGGGATACTTGTGGGGTACATTGATACACCCACAACTATCAGGTGTACCTATATACCAGTCAGAGGACAATGGTATGCAAAGATCTGAAATTCGACAAGCAGAAAGTCATGCGAGTATCACTTGAGAGGGGCTCAAGTTGCATGCAAAGGAGGAACTTTCAGTTCCTAAGGAGGAGGAGCCTCATATTGATGCAGAGCAGACGCATGTAGAGGATTCGGGAGTGGAGACATCCATTCATGTGGGATGGCCATCTTCTTAGCATAGACAGAGGAGGTCGCCCAAGTTGTACACTAGTTACATGGCCCTTGTTGGGGAGTGTGTAGAGTCCGAGCCTTCTTCATTCGAGGAGGCAGTGCAGCAACCAATCTGGGTTGATGCAATGGTGGAGGAGTATGACTCTATCTTTCGGAACTGTGTTTGGGATGTTGTCCCAAGACCTCAAGACAAGTCAATGGTGAGTTCCAGATGGCTTTACAAGGTAATGCACAAAGCTGAGGGCAGTGTTGAGAAACATAAGGAAAGGTTTGTTGCCCATGGTTTCTCACAGGTTGAGGGGATCGACTACGATGAGACCTTTTCTCCTATAGCAAGGTACTCATCTATCAAATTGATGTTGGTACTGTCAACTCAGATGGGTTGGAATATCCATCAGATGGATGTGAAGACATCATTCTTCAATGGGAAGATTGAGAAGGAGGTGTACATTGAGAATCCAGAAGGTTTCGAGACCTTCTATCGTGAGTCGCATTTGTGCCAACACAAGAGGGCTTTGTATGGGCTAAAGCAAGCACCCCAAGCTTGGTACACCAGGATCAACAGCTATTTCACCGGGTTGGGCTTCACCAAGAGTGAAGCAGATGCGAACCTTTACCACATCATGGTAGAAGGTAAGCCATTGATCATTGTTCTTTATGTCGATGATCTGATTTTGATAGGTGATGATCAATTGATCCAGTATTGCAAGGAGGACCTTGCAAGAGAGTTTGAAATGAAAGACATGGGTCTTATGCATTACTTTCTAGGCATGGAGGTGTGGCAAAAAGATGGGGAAGTTTTTGTGTCTCAAGGCAATGTGATACTCAGGTGCTTTCACATGGATAAGTGCAAGCCCATGCAGACTCCTCTAGCTGGGAATTGGAGGAAGGAGGATGCTACTTCAGGTGAGGTAGTAGCTGCTACTATTTATCGATAGCTTGTGGGTTCACTTATGTATCTGGTTTACACACGACTAGACTTATGCTTTGCGATGAACCAACTGAGTCAAGCTATTGTTCAGCCTACCAAGCTATTTTGGAAGGCAGCAAAGCATGTGATGAGATACCTCAGAGGCACATCTCAATATGGATTATGGTACAAACAGACAGAGGGAGTAAAGCTTAAGGGTTTCACAGATGCGGATTGGTTAGGGAGTCCATGAGATCGGAAGAGCACTTCTGGAGGAATCTTCAACCTTGGTTCAGCTGCAGTTTCCTAGTACAACAGGAAACAGAGATCAGTTGCACTTATCTCAACAAAGGCTAAATACATGGCTACTAGTCATGCTGCATGTGAGGCCATTTGGATGCGGAAGATTCTAGTGGGATTGTTTGGTTAGAGGATGGATCCAACTATGATCTACTGTGATAATCAGAGTTGTATCAAACTCTCTGAGGATCCAGTTTTTCATGACAGGTCCAAGCACATTGATATCCGGTATCACCATCTTCGAGACTTTGTGGTCAAGAGGATCATGTTTTTGCTGTATGTTTCGACTCATGAATATGATGCAGATATTTTATCTAAGGCATTGTCAAAATGCAAGTTCGAGTTCCACAGAGACAGGATTAGGGTTACTGATAATCCCTTTCTTGTTGAGAGGGAGTGTTGGAAATAGCAACAAGAGATTCTAAAAATAGAAGTGATAAAATTAGCACTACTATAAATAGCATTTCGGGATACCTTCCTATTTTAGTTAGTCCCTGAACTAAAATTAAGAAGTAAAATTTGAATTTGTTCTGAGCAACTGCTTGATTAATAAATAATTAATTCATCTTGAGTTAATTAGTTGGAGAAAATCAAACACGAAGTCTATGTGAGGACATGCAACAGTTATCCCATTGATTGAGGAATTTATCCCTTAGTTAAAGAGATAAGGATGAGTTGTAATTTGAGTTATTATTAGTTAATTCAGTTAACTGAGTTAAGTCCAGTAGGATTAGTTCAAATAGTTTGTTGAACTAATTGTGAGTTCAGTTAGTTAATGCATGCATGCATGTAACTGCTGCACTTCAGATAACTAAATATTCTCTCATAAATAACTCATGCATGTCAGTTCAGACAGGGACCCAGTTGAGATCAGATGATGGGACAGTGTACTATCAGTTGCAGGAATATTCCATGGAGGATATCTCTTGCATGTAGAACGAATTCATTCCTTGGATATTGCGCAGTTACTTTTGGGTTTCGTGAGTGTGTGATGAGGCCAATTCACACAGGTGGCAGCATTGGACCCCAAGGAAAATTGTACAAGGAAATAGGAGGCTTGGAGGGCTGAGGGAAGGCATATCTTGTGTCTATTCAGTTTGCGAGCTATGTTGTTCGATCGTGCTGAGAGTAGGATAGTTTGTGAGCTGATTCTTTGTGTAATCCGAACATATTTCCACTTGTACGATAATACAGAGATCGGGGTTTTTAGCTGAGGCTTTCCCCAGAGTATTCTTCCATGTTCATGTGTGATTGATTTCTCATTCTCAGTTATATGTGTTCTATTTGATCTTGCTCATATTCGATTAAGCTTCCGCAAGTTTGTTGTAGAAATAAATCTTATATTTTCCTTTAATATATTGCATAATCTATTGATCTACACTAAAAATTCTACTTATTATAATTATTTAATTTTAATATCAATAGTTATATTATTTTAAATATAAAAATATAATATTAATATTTTTTATTAAATTAGTTAATTAATAGTATCAATCATAATAATTATATAGATAACTATAATTATAAATATATAAAAATTATTAATAATATTAATAAATATATAACAATACATGTGCTTTCTATATTCCTATCGACATCATTTATTAGTGTGCTTGTGGTAGTGTAAAATTTATGATGATTCGCCATTACCTTTTCTAAATAATTGTGTTCAAAATGTATTTTTTTAAGCATTAGTGCACATGGACGATATTGATGTTAGAAGTAATTAATTTATTTCTCTGCGCATTGGTCCGTATGGACGATATTGATGTTAGAAGTAATTTTTTTTAGTTGATGAGAGTATTTGCGTTTGTGTTGAGTATGGAAATTTTACTATATTTATGCATAATATTATATTTGGTTATTAATATTATTGGTTATTATTAGGTAGAATTATAGATGGGAGGTTGTTTTAAATAAGTAGTTAGTTTCTTATATTGGTGTTTAATTGAGATTTTTGCTTAATTGAGTATCCAAAATAGTTTGTCATTTTATGTATTACTAGCCTAGCCGTATAAACTAAATGACTAATAAATACTGTAGATATTAATTCATGATGAGTATCAAAAGACTTATTTTATGAGACATCCAGCATTGCCAAAATTGAAAATCATAAATATACACCAAATATAACTTTATTTTAATTATTAATATTATTAAAAAAAAAATTAATATATGAGTTAAACACATTATCTTTAAAATACATGTAATAATATTTACCACCATTTACTAATAGAGAGGCTTTATTACAAAACATGAGACAATATTATACTTTTTTAATACTACATACACAAATACTAATATATATATATATAATATATATATTATAAATATAATATATATTAATATTAAATAATAAAAACAAACACATACATTAATACATTTCAACTTTTTATTTGAATATTATTAAAATATTCTAAAATATTCTTAATACACTTACGCTAAGCTTAAAATTCACATGTATAAACAAAATTGAGGAAAAGTTTAATGTTTAGTTATACAAATGTTATTTATATTGCAGTTTGGACACTTCAATTCAATACAAATTAATTTTCATATATCGAGATTTGATTGAATATTTAGGTTTTAAAGTAATCAGTAAGTAGGTTTAGGTTTTGAAATAATTAAGTTTAAATTTAGGTTTAAGTTTTAAAATAATTAGGTTTATAATATTTACTTTAGTAATAAACCTAAAGTAATTAGGTTTAGGCTATAAATCTAAAATAATTAGGTTCATAGTAATATTAGGTTTTAAAGTAATTAAGCTTAGTTTTAAGTTTCGGGTTTTAAAGCAATTAGGTGTAATAAAATTTATAATAATATTAAGTTTTATAGTAATATCAAGTTTTACTACTTTAGCTTTATAATAATATTACTTTGATATTAGATTTATAATATGTCTAAGTTTATATTAACTTTAATTTTTGTATTTTATTAAAATAATGTTTCATACTCTTATATCTAATAATAATTTCATATTTAATTTATAACTTGTTTTATTGTAAGTAATTTTTATAATGGTTTTAATGTTTATATTAAAGTAATGGTTAATAACATTATTATATATATATATGAAAAAGAACACGTAGCTTTATATATATATTAAAGTTGGAAATAGGTCATATTATTTACATTCACATATTATTCTAGTTCAGTTTTTTTCTAAAATTAGTTCAAATGAGTACTTCTAGCTACTTTGGCTAGTCACTATTATCCTGCCTACTACATTTAGACTATATTTTTTTCCAAAAAACTGCATAGAGTTTGACAAAACATATCACAACCATTAAAAAAAAAGAACAACTATCCGATGTTCGCTAGCTCCTCCAGTGGGTTGTCCTCCTGGACTGTGTGTTCACTAGTTCGAGCAAAGGTATGCATTTTTTCCCAGTTGTGTTCCTTTTCATCTTCCTCGCCAATGTGAGTACAAGATGGTGACATTTATTTGAGCCCAAAGAATTCCTTCAACATACCAAATGTTTCTGCTTCCACCTTGATTTCCATGTTGTTAACTTTGATGTTCAGATGGTCCACAAACTTCTAGAAAAGCTCCAAATCCTTCCCTATTCCATTGAACTAGTTCATCGTGACTATGAATATGTCGCAAACTTCCTTGGTAATTTTATCCCCCATCGCCACAATGTCCTTCTTAGTCAGTGGCCCCCTATTTTTCTATGATGTTGCCTCTTCCATTAATTCTAAAGGATGCCATTTTGAGTGCAATATGTCCCTAGATATGAATACCATTTAAATTTAACTATTTCATTCAACTCCTTATATTTTTGAACGTATCCTTATCAATTGTGGTGAACATAATATCACATTGAATGTGATTCCCTTGTCTCTAATCATTCTGGGCTCGAGTCTCCATCCCTGAAACAACTTTTTTTTTTTCGCAATGCATCTATAGAATGAATGATACAACTTGAATGATGTACTACCTCTCCATTCACTAGAGTTTACAATTAAAAATATTTCCTTCCCCTTCCACTTGTATGGTGTCATGATGCTAATTATGTCCTGCCTCCATCTAGATATGCGATGTCCCAGCTACCTGTCTTGCCTCAAAAGGAATGAGAGGAGGTAGTGGAATATCAGGATTAAATTCCTAATTATTCCATTCCCTAGCGTTGGTCATGCTTCGTATGTTTTCGATCATGGGACATGACATTTTTGAGTTTGAGTTTGGTCTAAGGCCATTATCCCTTGTTCTAGAATGACTCCCTTGTTGGCTTGTTCATTTGCCGACTGATTGTTCTCCCTTTTGACATGGTAAAAATCACTATCTTCCAGTTTATTTACAAGTATCCCTATTCGCTACAAAAGGAGGGATAGCTCTTCTTCATTTTGTTGCTTGATCTTGATGCACCTTTGAATAATTATCATTGAATCCCCAATTATACTTATTCGATGCATTCCCTTCGAGATAAAAATATTTAATCCTTGCCAAAGTGCTAGATCCTTGACTTGATTATTTGAAGCATTTCTCAGTCCCCAAGCATACCTTGTCTCTATACTTTTGTTGGGGTTATACAACACCCCTCCCGATCCTTCCTCCCCCATTCTTAATATAATTTTAACATTAAATTTCATTAATATTAATATTAACACTTATATAACATTAAGAACAATGATATAGCACTAATATTAATTATTAGTAATATTTTGCTTTAAAAAATACGAATAATATTAATATTAATAACATTAATAATATTATTATTGGCAATTATAAAAAATGTTGCATTAATACTTATTCATTAATAATATTATATTAATTATAATACTTTTGTTTTTTTTTGCAATAATATCCCTAGGTGGCCCACCTGAAGAGGCCTGCATGCCTAGTTGATGTGCAACTAGAGGAGTTGACTCGAATGGACTCGAAGAGGATAAAATTCATGCCTTATGACAAAGGACCAACAACTTGGTAAGAGGGCTTTGGCCAACTAGGCTACCCATTCACGTTAGTACATTAATTATAACATAAATAGATTATTAATGTAATAATAATAATATTCTATGTAATAATTCATTTATATTAATATTAAATGTTTTATAAGGTCATTAGTAACATTTAATAAAACTAATATTAATACATATCATTATGAATAATAATAATAACGACAACACCAACATTCATATTAATATTAAAAACATCTTGATAATAATTTGTTTCCAATATAGTTTTTAATGGTCCCCAATAAGTCACAGCCACACTACTTTTCAGGTTAGAAACCTATTTCTAAGTGTTAACTATGGAGGCCTATATTGGATGGCTAGGGTTAACCATAGACAAACCATGATTAACCATCAACAACCACCATTGCAATGGTAACCATAGTCAAATCATGGTCAACAATGGACAAACCATAGTCAAAATATGGTTAATCATAGTCAAACTATATTAAAACTGGTTAACTATAGTTAATCATATTCAACTGTGGTTGCATATAGTCAAACCATGGTCAAATGATAGTCAATCATAGTCAAACCATTGTCAACCATAGTCATACAATCATTAACAATACTCATTCATAGTCAAAACATAGTTAGCGATATTTAAACATGCTAAAAATGGACAACTATAGTCAATTGTGCTCAACCATAGTTAAACAATTTTTAAACATAGCCATATTCACCCATGGTTAAACAAGTCATGTTTAGCTATGGTTAAACCATACTCACCCATAGTTAATGTTTAATTGAAATATTTAATAATATTAATATTAATATGGTTTAAAACAAATTGATTTACTAATGTGGTTTTCTATGTTTGACTATGTTCGACTATGTTTAACATCCAACACTCTTCAACTTTGGTCAAACATAATCAACTATTATTATCATTTATTAATATTAATAGTCAAACATAGTCAACTACATTAATCAAACATAGCCAAAAAATGTCAATCTTTGTAGTCAATGTTTAAATAGTTGACCATGATAAAACTTGGTGAACTCTATGTTTACCATATTTGACAATAGTCAACCTTGTTCACTCATAATTGTCCTTAGTCAACATAACTCAACCATATTCAATTATAGTCAACCATGGTTGACTAAAGTCAAACATTGTCAACCTTAGTTAACTAAGGCCATCCTTGGTCGGTCAAACTCAAGATTTAAAAACATTTAATAATAAAAATATTAATATTAATAAAGTTGACTAATAGTAATAATATTGTTATGTTAAAATCATATAAAAATCCATCAAATGTCACAATGTGACAACCATTGTTGTAATGTTACGTTATATTGCAAGTTATCCAACATTGCAATGCGACATTACAAAATGTAGTCAACCACATTCAGTAATGTGGTTGACTACATTTGATTATGTTTGGAAATAAACAATCTTCAACTTCATTCAAAACATAATCTCTTATTAATATTATTAATTAATATTAATAATAAAAAATGTTGTGACATCAAAATGATACAAAAATCTATCCAATGTCCCAATGTGATAAACATTGTCGCAATGTTGCATTACATTGAAATTTATCTAATGTTGCAATGCGACATTGAAAAATTAGTCAACCACATTTACTAATGTGGTTGACTATGTTTGACATTCAAGACTCTTTAACTTCAAATAAACATAATTGCCTATTAATATTATTAGTTAATATTAATAATCATACATAGTGAACCACATTAGTTAAACATAGTCAAGAAAAATCAACCTTTATAGTCAATGTTTAAATAGTTGACCATGAGAAAACATGGTCCACCCTATGTTTACCATATTTAACAATAGTCAACCTTGACAACCACATGGTTAACAATGGTTGGTAATCATATTCAACCATTATCAATGGTTAACCATGACCAACCATTATCAATAATTGATAATAGTCAACAATAGTCAACAAAGTCAACGTTTAAATTTTTAACCATGATCAAACTTGGTCAACCCTATATTTACCATATTTAACAATAGTCAACCTTGACAACTACATGGTTGACAATGGTTGAGAACCATGGTTAATTAATGTGAACCGTTGACAATGGTTGAATATGGTCAACAATTGTTAATGAAAAATATGCCAACATCAACCATTGTCAACCGTAGTCAACCATGATCAAGCATGGTCATATTTGGTCAACCATAGTCAACATAGAACATTCCATGCTCTATGACTCCATAGCTAACCATGGTGAGAATGGTCGAACATGGTTAACGAAGGTCCCTAATGGTTGAATATGGTCAACCATATTGGTCAATCAAGATCTCTTGAATATGGTCAATAATGGTCAACTCTCTTCAACCATGGTTAACCCCATTAACGACCTCAATCATTAATGGAAAAAAATTTGTAACGTTAATGTAACGTTAGAATAAGCATTAATGTAACCTTGACCATGGTCAACTTCGATCAACCTCAACAACCCTCATCATCCATGGTCAGCGATGCTTAATGAATTAAATCCACAAATGTTAGCCAGAAACATATTCAAAGGAAGATGAGCTGCAAAGAGGCTAAGCATGGTTGCATGTTTAGCCAACAACAATACCAAAACAAGGATTAATGCCTTCATTTTGAGGTAAATTGTGATCATTGTCCATAATCAGAGATTGTCACCGGCTCTAACTAGCTATTAATTTTTGTGGTACTTATGAGATCACATTAGATCATGAGGTTTCAAAATTAGAAGCAGTTGGAGGAAAATAATTTGTTGCGTGAGGAGGCACTGACCCACTATACCACCATGGAGAACAACCTTGTGAAGAAGTCGAGTTGATGAGAATGCCCCTACCAAGGCGAGTAACATAGAAGGTATTAATGCAGTCTGATCATATAATCAGTTTTGGGGGTTTTGGATTTTTTTCATCCAGGGAAAAGCATATATCAAGATTTTGTGTTTTCAGATAGGAGAAATGATGTTACATAGAGTAGGAATGTGAATTCCATGGTAGGCATTCAAAGGAGCCCCTTGTGTAAGGCAAAAAAAGAGAAGTGTTGTCTTCACTGTGCAAGGTGAGACACCTATTGAAAGATACAAAATTAAAACAACCACCCCCTATCATGGTGATAGAGGAACTCGAGTTTGTAGTAATGAGATACACGTTGGAAGGACGAACCATGACACTAGAGTCAACAATGAAAAAATAGCCACCAAATGGATTGTTTTGGCTAGATAAGAGGTTGCAGGTAGCAAGACGAGCTCATATAATCCTAGCAAGAGTATATGTGTGAGAACATCTATACTGAATTTGAGTCAAGATCCCATGCATTTATGAGCCACCCATAGTATACGTTTAATGATGTTCTTTAACTATTTTATGTTTTAGAGTTTTTGATTGGATTTCAGCTAAACAATTAGGTTGGAGTTTATAAGATGCCAATACTATATGTTTAATGACGTTCTTTAACTATTTTATGTTTTAGAGTTTTTAATTGGAATTCAGGTAAACAATTAGATTATATTGTTGATTATTTTTAAATCAAATTTTAAATATATAAATGAATTTCTCATTCATACAAATCTCTTAAATTACATAAAATTTAAGTATAAAATTTATATGCATAGTTCACATATCAAAATTATAATGAAAACTAGCAACATTTTAAGCAAATTCAATACCATGTTTTAACAATGTTTTAAACAAATTCAACACCATATTTTATACCAAACATAAAACAATTACACTATGACCATGTTTTATACTATTAACTAAAGGCGGCGACGCAATTTCCATGAGCAAAGAAGAAAGAACGCTTGATAAGAGTCCGTGAGTAGCAAGATAAGCTCATATCTTAGCAAGAGTCTCTTTGCTAGAAGAGATATACACTGCTTGAGTCAAGCTCATATGCGTTTATCCATATGATAAGAGTCACGTGTGAAAAGCTATGGGTGGAAAAACTACAACGAGGAAGAAGAAGATTCTTCGATATTTATGGTATTATTTAATTATTTTATGTTTTATAATTTTTAGTAGAATTTGATAATCATATGGTATAAATAAGTTCAACATTGTTAGGTATAAATGAATTCAACATTATTTTTTTCAAAAAAAAACTTTTATTAATAAGAAACGAAAGTATATTGTGAATATATGAGCCATGATTCTAGAGTGTTTCAAGATCAAATGAAGTTCAAAGGACTACCAACATAGCCCTACCAAATATGTATAAGAAGATTGATCATTTTTAGCTGTAAAAAAAACTAGTAGATCATTATAAAAGCTAATACAACTATATATAAAGAAAAATCATCTCAAAGAAAAAGAAAAAATAGAGAATAGAGCCGATAGCGGTTAATCTGTCCCACTCATAGCAGAATATAAAAGTCGTATTCTTGAAAGAGAATAGTGCCTGAGACAGCAAAGCATCCACGCTTGGAAAGTGCATCAACTTCTTTGTTTTGCTCTTGAAAAATGTGAGTGAAAGAGATATTTTGGAAGGAAAAATTCAAAATCATGATCCTATGTTTCCAATTGTGAAGAACCAGAGTTTAAAGTTCACTACACTCATTCGCCTAGTTGACCACTGACTTGGAATCCCCAAAAATGGAAATCTTCATCAATCCAAACCAATTAGCACAGTGAAGGACACCCCATAATGCTCGTAATTTAGCCCTAGTATTTGGCCCAAACCATTGTACCAATGAAATATGAAATGATGAGTAGGGTCCAAGTAGATCACCATGCCATAGCCACACGAACCAAAAGAGTTGGCCCCATCAAAGAAAACGACAAAGAAGGCAGTCCAAAAAACCTTGTGGGGATGAGGAAAGCAAGGAGATTGAATGGACGCAATGGAGAATTCCTTGTAGAATGTGACTATATAAGACAATGTATTGTAAACTTCTGGAAGAAAAGAGTCAAATACAAGGGTGTTGCAAGCTCACCAAATGCACCACAGGAGAAAGAAGGGTATAAAATAATGATTCTTGTTGACAACGAACCACGGTTGGAGGAAATTTGTGATGTTTGACCAATCTGGAGTAGTTTTGAAGTCAAGTAGACTAAGCACTCCTAACCAACCGATATGGAAAAAGGATAGTGTAAGAAAAGATGTGAGATCTCTTCTCCATGATCCCTGCATAGGCCACAATTCCCTATGCCCTGAAATTCCCTCTTTGTAAGGTTTTCCATAGTTAAAATCCAATGGTGAGCCCCCATCCAAAGGAAGTATTGAGCTTTTGAGGCACATGCCATATCCACGTCCTGGACAACCAAGAGAGGGTCAGTTCCAGATACACAAGCTAACCTATGATGTTATAGAACTCTTTAACTATGATTTTCCCTTTGTGCAAACTTCCATTCCATTGTAGCTTATCCTCCAAAAGGGATAGTGAAATCCCAACTAGCTAAAATTTTAGAATATAATACAGCCATTATTGGACAATTTGAGCTGGAAGGTTGAGCATGTGGGCATTTTTCCAGTGTGAAGTGAGTGAGGATGCAACATGAAAACCACTATGCCTTTGAACACCTGAATTCCCATTCCATGCAGAAAAGAGATCAGTGGAAAAAGAAGGGAATTTGAACCAACCATACTTGAGAAAATGTCAAGACTTATTTTCACAGTCAGTCCTAGGACAATTTCTAAGAAAAATTTCTAAGGAACCAATTTTTAGTTATTAAAATGCTTCTCAAAGATTGAGAAGTCCTTGAAGGTGCTAGAGCACTTGCTCGAATCCACCCTTGAAGTTACATATTTTTTTATATATTTTGCTTTGATGATCCTACTCCACAGTGCTTCGCCACTAACAGCGCTACATAGGTTCTTAAGAAGTAACGCTATGTTGATTTTTTCCATGTTTCTTAAGCGCCAACCACTGGTAGCAACAGGTCTTGACAACTTGTTTAGCCTGACAAGATGAAATTTCCTATTTTCCCCACATAAGATAACCCATAGGAAGCATGAAAAAATAGAATTAATCTTTTTAATGACTCCCTTGGGAATTTTGAAAATGTGCATCTAGTAAATTGATATGCTTTGTAGGACATAATTAGTTAGAATAAGCATGCCTCCTAAGGAAATCCATTTATGTGACCATGGAGAGAGTCGCTTCTCCAACTTGTTTATCAGCCAAGACCAGTATTTGTTTCCATATCAAATTGGTTTGAGGAAGAAACCTATATATTTCAAACCCTCCTCTAGAGGGACGAAATGTACTCCAAACAGGGTAGTGGTTTTTTGCATTTTTTCCCCATCATGGTCTAGTGATATTAAAATTGACTTATCTTTGTTTATAATCAACCCTGTTACCTACCCAAAATTAGAGAGTTTATCAAAGATCACCATCCACTCTATAATACTTGACTTCCCAATGGCTAGGAAGTAATCAACGAAGATCAAGTGGGAGAGAGAGATGTTTTTAGTGATCTTGCATCCTGAGATTTGACCATTTTCCCACAATGTTAATATACTTATGCTCAGGCTTTTAATTACCAGCAAGAAAAATAATGGAGAGACGACACAACCTTGTCAAAGGCCTCTCGATACCGAGAAGAATTCTATAGGGCTTCCATTGATTAAGATGGAAAATTTGGATAAAGTTATATTAGTCTTTATCCAATTTATCATGTTCTGGCCAAGGTCGATTTATGTCAATATCATCCATAAATATTCCTAGACAATGAATTCAAAAAGGATTTGGAGAGGTTGATCCTCTTCATACATGCATCTATACCTCTAGATCTAATGGAGGGGATACACTATTGTGGAATGCCAACTATGTCATGGATTTGATGCTTCTTAAGAAATCCAAATTGTTCAAATAAGGCGAATCTCGATAGGACTAGTTTGATCCAATTGGATGTTGGGTGTGGAGCCTGATTATCTTGTTTATTCAAAGGTATCGTCACATTGGACCCCAGTTCGTAATGGGGTGACAATGCTGCCCATTATTTGCACTGCAAGGGGGGTCCAGGGGGGGCAACAACGATCTTTAGGAGCCGCCCACCCTAGTGGGGAATCGGGGGTAGTGCCCTCGAAACTAAAAATAAATGTAATTTTGCCTTGTAAAATGTTGTAATTTCGTAATCAATTTGGGCCGTTCATTAGGTGGAAATGTGACGGTAGAAGTTATGTTTAATTTAGGGTTTTTTGATCTAGAAGGTGACCCCTCACATATATGAGGGAATTGTATTGTGGCTATGTAGATGTGTATTCTGAGTGAGAATGAGAGACGATATTGTGTGAGATTGAAGAGGGAATTACAATGGATTTGTTGTAGGTTGTATCTCTTCATTTTGCTGGATAATATAAAAGGAAGGATTGGCTATTTCTTCGTGGACGTAGCCCAAATTGGGTGAACCACGTAAATCTGCCTCTCTTGTTATATGCGTTTTCTGTGTTTATATTTCTGCAATATATTTTAGGTGTTCCATTGCCTTGTAATATATAATTTTCTAACATTTGAAATTGTTTTCGAGATTAGTTTATAGATGGTGTTTCATAATGAGATTGGATGAAAGTATGAGAAGGTATTCAGATCAGTTATCTTTGGAAAGAGGGCTATGAATGTGGAATTCACTACTCTAGAGACCCGACTAAGTCTCCTAGACTCCTCCACCATCTTTGTGACTTCTTCAATCATGATATCCTAGAAGTGGAGAAACAATTCCATGGTCCAACTGTCTAGGCTAGGGCTCTTTCCCTTGGTTTATTATTTAAGGGACACAAGTATCTCTTCTTTTTCAACCGGGTGTTCCAGCAACGTGCAAGTCTCCAACAATTTATGAGTAAAGTGACATGAATTCCTTTATTTATGAACAGGTGAAACACCTCTTTCTCTGAGAGTAGATTGAAAATATTTGAATTCCTCTTCCTCAAGGTCATGTTTTATACTTAAAGTTTCCCCTGCATCATTATTTATTTTCCAAATTAAAATTTTTTACGGTGTATGGATGCCTGTTTATGAAATTATATTATGTTTTTGTCCCCAGTGTCGACCCACGCCTAATGACTCTTTTGTTGCCATTCTTCTGCTTGGTGCAACAAGATTTGTCTTTTTTTTTTTCCATATCAACTAAATTTTGTTTAGATAATTCAATGAAGTAGCCTTGTGCACAAGGGTCCTCAAGGAGCTTAATTTGTGCATCAATCTAAATAATTTCTCTTATCTTGGATTTTTCCTAGTTCCAAGCCCATCTTTGAACCACTTGTTTTGAGGTTTTTTAGATTAAGGCATATTTTGTCCATTGCTGAGGTTCTAGTGTTCAAGTTCTTTTTTAGCCCGAGCTCATCAACCAATGTAATGAATTCTGGTTCCTTCAACCAAAATTGATTGAACTTAAAGGGAGAGACCTTCCCTTTTGAGGTGCATGTCCAACCCAAAAATATAAGGAAGTGATATGATATTTGTGATGGTAGAGTCCACAAGCACAAATTGGAGAGGCAGGTTGCAAGTCCATTTTTCACAAATAAGTGATCTAGTCTTTTCGATATGCCTAGAGATCCCCAATGGTCATTTCTCCATGTCGGGTCAATGAGATTAGGATTTATATCTTTAGGATATTTTTAGTGGAAGAGTTCCTTGAAGCATGGTATAAGAGAGTCTGGTATACTTTGTGCTCCGTAGACCTCAGAATGCTCTAGTGAAAGATTGAAATCTCCTACCAATATCATTGATTCCGAGCCTAGGATGCCACTATTTTCAACTCAGATTTGGTGTTCCTTCTTGTTTTAGTATGGGGCATATACATTGGTTATTCGTAGTCTAGAGGATAACCCTTTGTGCACAATAACCTGTAAGGAGTATGCATATTATGGACTTAAAGTCTTTGAAATGGAATGTGTCAAGATTCCATAATGTTTCCATTCCTCATGAAAATCCTGAGGCATTTGTGGCATAAACATGTCAATTAGGGTATATTTGTAAAAGGGGTTCCCAAGTATTTTCCTTGCTAAGAATTGTCTCTTGTAAAAGGATGATATGCAAGTTATGTATCTGGATGATGCTTTTGAGGGATCTTTTGTTGAGAGACAAAATGGTCATTCTGGAGATGTCTGAACAAGTGACATCACTCTAAGGACCTGAGACTTAGGAAGGGTGACATCAAGGTGTCCAACCTTGAAGTATGAAGGCTCAATTAAAGGATATGCATTCCCCTCTAGGGGCTCTTTGATTTGATCCAAAAGTTTTGAGGGCGCCATAGTGTAGTTAGAATTTGTTTTGTATTTGACCCCTCTTTTCTTCCATATCATGACATTTTTCTGATTCACCGAGCTTCGATATGTTTTATCTTTAGTGAAGAAGGATTTCTTGATAGTGAGGGGTTTCACTTTGCTCAAAGAGTCTTGAGCAAAAACCTCAAACTCAACATCTTCTAAGAACAGAGACAAAGTCTGACTTGAGGGTGCTCTAAATTTTATTGGGGAGTTGTAGTATTGCAAGGATGCCTCCTCTTCAGGAGTCCTGAAAAATCTAAATTTTTTAGCAGAATTTTTTATGGGAGGGTGTTGACGATGTTGGACCCACCAATATGTCAAGGGATCTCCCTGGTAAGAAGTCCCAATTAGACCTCAAACCATTTGGTGTAGGAGTCCCAACAGTGGGTCATATGGCATTGCCTTGACCGCAGTTTCACACAAACGCATGTAAGATGTCCCTATTGGTAGCAAGGGTGTGACAACTGTTGCGAGTCAAGGAAGGTGCATGAACGGTTCTAACACACGAAAAGTAGGGTGAGTGTGCCCCTTGGAAACCTGTGATAGGACGCGGCTTGGAAGGGAACACACAAGCGAAGATGCATCACAAACTGGAAAGCAAGTTAGTGAGTAATCCAAAGTGATGGTTAAAAAAATCAGCACATTTCAGTAAGATTCATGCATACTTATACAAAATAGTCCATACATGCATGCGTAAGAAAACAAATACATATATCATTTAGAGTAAACAAGATAGTTGGAATACAATATGACATATGCATGAAACATGTTGGCTCTGTTATATTAAGAAGTGGAAGTTCTAGTCATAAAATACATCCATGTCCAACCACTAGTTCTGATAGCGGAATGTTACAGTTACAACGCCTGCTCCTCCAAAGAGATATACTAGCTCTGCACAATGGAGAAGCCTTGGCTCATTACAATACTGTAAAAGCTTTCTCTAAGATACTCCTATCGAAAGCTTGGCTGACCAAAAACTCATACAATGAGTTATGAGGGACTATATATAGCAAAGGGTGGGGTGTCCCTTAACATTCCCCTTTGTGATAGTTCATCTACCCTCATGACCCTTCATCTACTCTATGATTGTTACATCCAACTATCGGCTCTTTAAATTACACATGAAAATACATTACATATAATCTGCACATGTACTCATGTGAGACAAAATAAGCTAGAGCAAGCAATGCAAGACATCACTATGACTCAGACAACTATGAGAAGGCCATCTCTTTGACATCCTCATGGTGGTCGAGAGTAGCGAACTGATGCCAAGCTCGGTGGTCTACGATGGTGTCTGTGTACTCTAAGGTGACATATTTCTGGAAATAAACTCTTTCCTCCATAGCATCTAGGTACATTGCTCGAGCTCCTCTATTTGAATCGTCTGATAACATGTGCATCATTGTCTTGAGTTTGGTCAAACCAGTAACATAATTGTGCATGATGTCTACACTGATCACCAAGTCTGGTCTGGTGGCTATGCACATCAACTCGTCAAAGTACAAGTCAAGCTCCATTCGGATCAGTGACTTTATCTTCACCTGGGTGAGTGTCCCAATAGATGGGATCGCATGTGCATGCAACAACATCCATACTCCTAAATACCCAAGCATGGGAAGCCTGTAGACTAGTGATGAGTTGTGGGAGATCTTCATAGTTCTGGATCTGACTCCGATTGCGTGCCTTCAACTTCACCTCTATGGGCTTCATCATCTTAGGCAAGTGTAGTGAGGCTCCCTTCTATCTCATTGTCCATGTTTGCATGTAATCAACAACAGCATGCACGTTCGACAAGATACGTGCTCTCCTAGCACATCGTTGTTGTCAACATTAAGATGGACAACTACCTTTTGCACCAAATTTTGAATACGTCGCCCACATGATTGTGACAAGGGACAATACTTCATCCAGTATTACCTTATTCAACTCTTCTTGGGTGGATGTTGTCACTAGTTCTCCTCCTTGCTTGGTCATCTAGCCATTCACTCGTTCTAATCTATCAAGAAGCAAATACTTGAGCTAGTGGCACTACAACAAAACCCTATAATTAGCGTCCCTTTTTTCTTCCTTTTTTGTGTCTAGAGCCCATTTTTGGTGCTATTTGTGTCCATTTATAAAATATGGTGCAAAAATTGATGCAAAGTTTGCACCAAGTTTTTCACTAAGTCTTACACCAAGTTTAGCACCAGGTATTGCAATAGGTTTTGCATCAGGTTTTACACCAAGTTTTATTCCAAGTTTAGTGTCATCCTTGCACCATGTTTTGCATCAATTTTGGCACCTAATTTGTTTCACCAACTTTTGTATCATTTATTGCATCCACTTTTTGCGCCTACACTTGCATTAACTTTTTCATCATCTCTTGCATCCTTTTTTGAATCATTTTTTAAATTATTTTTTGCATCCATTTTTACATCATTTTTTGCATCCCCTTTGCGTCAAGATTTGCATCGGGTTTTGTGTCACATATTGTATCTACCTTTGCATCTAATTTTGTTGCATCAACTTTTGCATCATATTTTTCATCCATTGTTGCACCCATGTTTACGTCCACTTTTGCATCCTTTTTTGCATCTTATTTTTCATCTTCATTTGCTTCCTTTTTTGCATCTATCATTACATCCATTTTTGTTGTGACACTATTTATACCATGTTTTGTACTTACTGTTGTACCCACGTTTGCTTCCAATTTTGCATCCATCTTTGCATCCACTTTTGCATCAAAATATTGCATCTATTTTTGCATCCACTTTTGTGTTGGATTTTGCATCTCATTTTGTATCATCTTTTACATCTACTTCCATTGCATCCATATTTTCATCCAATTTTGTTTCTTCTTTTGCACCCATGTTTGCATCCACTTTTTCATCCCTTATTGCATCTTGTCTTGCATCCAAGTTTCATATTTGTTGTGTTTTTATTACATCCACTTTTGTTGTGCCATATCTTGTGCCTATCATTGAAACCCACATTTTCTTCCAATTTTGCATCCACATTTGCATCCTCTTTTGTGTCCAAGTTTGCATCAAATAATTTTTCTGTTTTTTGCGTCCCATTTTTCATCTACTTTTACATCCACTTTTGATGTGTCCAATTTTGAATCTAATTTTGTGTCCACTATTGCACCCATGTTTGGTCCATGTTTACATCCATTTTTTAATCCAATTTTGCCTCCTTTTTGCATCCAAGTTTGTGTCTTTTGTTTTTGTTCATTGTTGTATCCACATTTATTTCACAACAATTCATGCTAAGTTTTATGCCTACTATTACACCCATGTTTTCTTCCACTTTTTCATCCATGTTTGCATCCTATTTTGTGTCCAAGTTTGCATCAACTATTTCATCTACTTTTTCATCCAATTTTGTGTCAATTTTTCTGTCTTGTTTTGCGTCTACTTATGTTGTGTCCACTCTTCATCCAATTTTACATCTATTGTTGCCCCCATTTTTTAACTTTTGCATCCATTTTCCAACTCTCATATATTTTTTGCATTGATGATATTTCTTATGACATTAAAAATTATGAACAACTGATGACAATGTCAATAATTATGATGATGATGATAATGAAGATGATGACAATGACATGAATTGTGATTATCATGATAATCAAAATTATGATAAAGATGATGGGGGTTATAATGACAATGATGATGGAGATGCTAATGACCTTGGAAAATCTTCCCAATTTTTAAATGTTGTCATGGTCATAATCATAATCATTATCTTTAGAGTCATCTTCCAAGTCATCATCATTTGATCATCATTATCATTATTTTCATCTTGGTAATAATCAACAACAATAATTGCATGAAATATGATTATGATGTTCATAACGAAGTTGACAACAATGATGATAGAAATTACATTAATTATGATGATGGGAATGATGAAAATTATAATGATGATGATAATGGTAATGGTGATAATGATCATCAATCATCTCTAAAAAATAAAGTTGTCATTTCTCTTGCATATATCATGTGTCCTAACAACCCTTTTTGAGCACTCATAATATTTTTTGGGTTGATGATATTTCTTACGACACCTATAATTATGAACAATTGATGACAATGTCCATAATCATGATGATGATGATGATGATGATGACGACATGAATGGTGATTATGACGATAATGCAATGATGAGATTGATGGTGGTGATGATGATGATAATGAAGATGATGACACTCCCTTTAAACTAGGGAGATACTCACAATGAGACAAAAAAGTACTCTCAAGTTGAAATATTCATATAAGAAGGGATCTGGATTAATAAGCATCAACAATGACTTAAATCATCATAGCCAACATTGTCAAAATAGAAATGCCTTGACTAACAAGTTATATATCTCCATTAGATCATAGCACAATGTTGGGAGGCATAAATTTGGACACCACTGCCTCTTTAGGCACTTACCACACTAGGATGTTCATTAGGCATGTCCTCACATGATTATTTCCTAATCCACTGTCATAATATTGACACTAGAAAATGTCGATCCTCATGACTATTCTTATCTTGGATTAATGACTTATGGTGGTTAGTCCTATTCAAAGCACAAATTCTCAAAGAATATTGGTCCCAGATGTTTATATAATCCACGATCCTCCCTATTGGTGTCTTTAGTAGGCTTACGATTATTAGTCTTGACCATAGTACATGACAAATGGATAATATGGTGTCAATTCTCACTCCCTCTCAACTAGGGAGGAGACATCCACAAGCATAAGCATTTCTCAAGAATACCCGTCATTTTCATTTGGAATAACATAATTAATTTGTTTTCATCGCATGAAACCTTTATGATTAAGCATTCATAGATTTGCGGCAAAATATTTCCCCCTTTTTTCATTTGTGATGAAAGAAAATCAAAAAGTGAAAGCCAAAATCATTAAATATACACTATAATGATTTATCTAAGTCTAAACTCTAAGGTTAAAGTGAAAATTTATGTAAATATTATATCTATGAGTTATTCAAAACTTATGAAAACATTATTCCATAAGTCCTATATATAAGAAAAATAAGGCCCAACGAATGGTAACTCATGTATTCACACCCTCTTTGGAAAACATATGAATATATACACTCCTAGCAACACTTGATCACATGTTTGTCATGGTTAAATCATGAAGTCCTCTTTTCCCCTTCCATTTTTCACTTCATCATTTAAGCACCTAATTGAGGATCTAGGGAATTTTTCTTGCCTAAGGGTTTCATGTCTACCCTTGGTTTACTCATGTCACAGTACAGTCAATCATGTGACAGAGCGAAATACTTAAGTTTGTGGAGTTATTAGAATAGTGCATTAAGTTAGTCACCACACACACATGTATTACATGTCATTGATCCACATGTGTGGGTTGGAGACTCAGTTCTTGAGAAATTTAATGGATGCTACTTTAGGGCCTTGATGGTATATCTTACAAAATCTCTTGGTAAACATTGTAATTCATCCTTTCTGTTCCTCACGACACTTGATAATATTGAAGTCACTCCCAATAATCCATGGAGATGGGGAGTATAAATTACTTGTGCTAGAAATAGAATTGAGAAATAGAGGTTTTCCATTTGCGATATTGGATTCATAGACATTGGATACATGGTAGTAGTCGTTGATGTCAATTAACTAAAATTGTATTGTCATAATGCGAAAAGAGGTAAACATATTGGTAACCTTGATGTCTTGAACATTCTAAATAATAGTCATGCCACCCAAATATATCTAATCATCAATCACTACTACTTGGAAATTCCTCCCCCATTTTCTAAATGTATGAGGTAGAACCTCACTTAATATTTTTATTTCTTATATCATCATTATTGATGGGTGCTTTGCGTAGCATTTTTCTTTTAGGAGTATTTGTTTTCCTTTACTATTGAGGTCCCTCATGTTCCACAAGACTATTTTCATGGAGAATTTACATAGAAAGTAAGTATAATATGACTAAAAAAAACATGTTCCAAGATTTAAGTTATTGGAAAATGCCACTTCATGACTCCTATATTTCCTTAACTTGAGACTAAATGGTGAACTTGATAGCCTTAAGGGAAATTAACCAATGAAAATCTCAAAAACAGGTGACTTTTGACTTTATCACATACAAGTTAATATACTAAAAAAACATCCATAAAAATTTCATCAATCAATGAATATTTAAAAAAAATATCCAAAACAATTTCATCAAGCAGTGAAGCATTACATTATAAATTACAATCTATAAACCTTTTGGTAACTTTTTGCTAAACCATGTTCAAAAACAACATATTTAATATTAATATTTAACAATAATATGGAAAATAACATATTTTCATAAATTAAATAACATGTTATAAATCCTAAGAAATGTCACTAACATAAAACTGAAAAGCACGCAACTAATGGGAGTGGCCACTCAAGGCCACCATAAGACAATTAATCTATTAAGACAAGGAGTAATGGGGAAAGAAATCTACAAAGGTCAAAGGCAAACCTATTTCAACTTTATTGTTTTATTAGGTGCAAGTTGAACATCTAAAGATATAATGAAGAGAGGAATTAATTTTATTGCATTAAAAAAACCCAAGAACATTCTATAACTTAGCAAGGAAGAGATGAATAATACCCATCTCAGTGACACAATGCATGGCATTAAGTTACTTTTCTTATATATAATTTAAACATATCATAAAATCACAAATTTAGAATGAATGGATGTTTAAAATCCATTTTTATAAAAATAAAATATAATTTTTGTTATAAAAAAAGCCAGAAACTAAATATATTTTTTTAGAATAAATAAATACTAAATTGAATATATATTAAAAAAAAACTAAACTTAAGCAAATACTTCTTTTTTTTTTAATTTAAAATATTTTTTTGAATTCTTTTAAACACTTCCCTCCATTCTAAGAAGCAAAATAATAATAGAAATAAGGAGGACCAAACATATTCCTTTCCTTGGTAAGTGTTTCCGACCATTCATTCCACTCACTCGAGTTATTTCGTAAAACAGAGATAAGTGTTATTTCCCACTCTTTTGGCAAAGCCTATTGAGATTCTCTTATGATATATCTATTCCTTGGTGGAGTCCTTGATATATTGATCAAGTTTTGATTCCTTGGAGATTAATTAGAGCAAAGAAAACATGAGTACCCTTAATTCCTAGTTCAATGCCTCTAATGGTGGACACAAGGCAAGGGAGGGGTTGCTATCATGGTCATAACTCCAAGTTCATTGTCTCTAATGGTGGATGAGGCAAGGGAGGGGGCTATGGTCATGGTCATGGTCGTGGAGTTTTCTATTTTACATTATATTTAGGGAGTTCAAAGCAATTTGAATGGAATCATTGTCGTCACTAGGTATAATGGATTAAGTGTGATAATGGATAAAATGAAGTAATTATTTGTGAGCATTTGTTCTTGAACGAACATTAGGACCCATCTTATTATAGAGAAAAGTACACGCATTAAAAACAACTCAATATTTCATGTGACATTCATATTGTATGCAACTTATTTTTCATTAAAAACAATTAACTTTTTCATGTGACATTCTTTTTTTGTTAATTTCTTCTATTTCTGATCTGAATTACAATTGTAATTTGAAATAAAGCTTCCAGTAAATATTAATTTACCAATTCTGCATGGAAATCATAAGAAACATTCACAATATAATATGACGAACAAACGGGTACCTACTTCATATGGATTAAAAAATGATTCTACTACTTAATGTGAATTACAAGTGTAATCTTAGTTGGATCTCCAATATATCTTAAGCCATATTTTCATTTTATTTTTAGTACTATTAAATGTTATTATGTCCTACCTCATTTTATTTTTAGCATTGTGATAAAAATATGCATTTTGCTATATAATTAGTACTAACATGTAATATTGTTTTTTTCTCAGAACGCTATAGGTAATGACCACAAAGATGATGATATAGACTATGTTTAGATTACATCATATATCAGAGATGATGATGATGAGGATGGCAATGGTATTGGTGATGATTATGTGGATGATATTATCAGGATGGTCATGATGATGATCATGGAAATGATCATGAGGATGAGCTTGGCTATGATTTTCGTGGTGCTAGCTAGCCATGCGTTATTTTTTATATTTAGTTGGATGTCTTAATATGGTAATCATACATTTGAATTTTAGTTTATTTGAATAATGATGATGATACTATCGGTACTATCCTATTACCTTGTGAATATGTTGAAAATTGTTTACAATTTTTTTATGAAGAATTATTCTGTATGATGAGATTCCTATTTTTTTATGGATGTTGTGAATTTACCTTAGCATAATGATATCTATGAAACATTTCTATTTGGTAATCTTAAATTGACTTTTAGATGATTTGATGAAATATGATGATGATATTATCATTTTTATCTTGTTCTTTTATGTATATATTGAAAATTATCAACATTATTTTGATGGAGAATTATTGTGTATGATGATATTACTATCTTTGATGGATGTTGTGAATTTACCTTAGAATAATGGTATTCATGAAATATTTTGATATGATAATCACACATTTGAATCTTAGTTGATTTGATTAAGGATGATGAGGATGTTATTAGTATTATCTTGTTACTTTATATATGTGTTGAAACCTATCAATGCTTTTTTATGGAGAATGATTATGTATGATGACATTACTATTTTTTGATGTAATGTTGTGAATTTACCTTGGAATAATGATATCTACGATAAATGTTGATTTAGTAGTAATATATGTATATTGAAAATTGTCAATGATTTTTTGGTGGATAATTGTTATATATGAGGATACTGCTATATTTTTTATGAATGTTGTCAATTACCCTTAAATTTGTTTACAAATACTAAGTTATGAATTTGAATTGTGATATATTCTTGAATGTGTTATACATGAAAATACCTACTCATCATCTTGGAGGAGAATACTATGTTGTTGGTTGAAATACCCATTTCTCCTAAAGTATATAAGCCTATAATACAAGTTATGTACCATGAGGACCATGGTATACTAGTCTATAACAAGTTGTCCCCTTCATCCAACTTTTGTTACCAAAATAATAACCACCTAAGAAAAAATTAAGAAACTAATAAAATAATGCCATGTAGACAATTTTTTAATATATCATTTTTATTATTCTTTTACCAAAATTACCCAAGTAATTGTCACATTTATCAAAATAACTGCAAATGTATTTTATATTTAGATTAATATATTAGCACAACATTTAATAAAATTTAAATTAAAAAAGCAAATTCAAAATTTAAAGGAAATTTAAATTACCCAAATAAACAAATTTAAATTACCCAAATAAACGTCACTTTTATAAAAAATAACCGTCTACATGTATTTTATATTGAAATTAATTTATTAACACAAGATTTGAGAAAATTTAAATTTAAAAGGAAAATTTAAAATATAAATTTAAGATACTCAAATAAATGCACTTTTATCAAAATAACCATATATTTATATTTTATATTTAAATTAATTTATCAATAGAAGATTTAATAAAATTTAAATTAAGAAAGTAAATTTAAAATTTAAATTAAATTTAGGATTTAGGATTTTATATTTAAATTTTTTTATTTAACACGCCATGATGTACCTTCATTAAAAATATTCTAGATATTCTAACTTTTATAGATTAAGATATTAATTTTATTTTTAATATTTAATATAATTTTGGGTCACTTGGGCAGATAAATTAGGTAAGTTATATTATTAAAAAAAAATCCACT
>APFE031460356.1:8859-51782 GCA_000404065.3 Pinus taeda | reverse complement strand
GACCCCCATCATTGTCTCTTTCGGCATTTTCAGTTTCCTTAATTGTAGCACAACTTACTATTTTTAGCAGTTTTTCGGGTCCTGAACTTCCGGAGCCGTTTTGAGGCCCTAAGCGACGTTTTTTGGGGAATCCAGGGCAACATGGGTCCATGCAATGGACTGATGTTGCCCGTTCCAACAATGTTAGTTCTCGGATAGATCTTTCTAACGAGCTATCATATGCGTCAAACGGAGATCGTATGCCAAAGTTACGACCCGGGAAATTGATGTACCAATTTACCCAAAACGGGGCCCACAATTTGGCGTTTCATCTTCTAAGGGTCGGTTTTGGAATGTGAAGGGTTTTCCATTGTTTCTCAATAATAAATAGGCCTTCGAGCCTCATTGTAACAAAAAGTTCGGAACAGTTCAGAGACATGTAGCCGCACATCTCTTCTCAGAGATAAGCTATCATCGTCCTAGCTGGTTTATTTCCAATTCTGGTTGTAAGCATATTTCGGTATTTTCCATTAATGAAATGAAGTGTTATTTCCGATGCATCTCTTTACTTATGGTTATCGCATCTCTGTATTTATGGTTATCTCTGTAATCTATTGCGTTCCTGTTTAAATCCGGATCAGTAACAACCTTTCTATCATAGAGGGTGTTACATAAATACCAAATTCATTTTCTTCTAAGTATACAAATAAAAAATAAGTAACATGACATGTCCTAGGCTTAGAGTAGTCAATGCATTAAAAATACTAACTAATCAATCTAGCTATTAGCAACGAATCCAGATAAAAACCATAAATAATCAAACATATATTTGTAATAGTGGAAAGAAAACATCATTTAGAGCACCTATATCTCCTTTTTATTAATGAAGTATGATGGTTTGGTCTAAACTAGTGTTATTTGAACAAAACACCAATCAAGATGGAAAATCAAACATAGGAGTTAAGTTTCTACCCAACCAATGCAAATACCATAACCATGACAAGGACAAAAAACCAATTGATCAATCAAAGTGAGGTGGAGAGGAATTTTGGTATTTCAACAACCCTAAAAATCCCTCAAAGATTGGTTTGAATGGACCTTAATACCACCCTAGCCATAGGTGAGTGCTTGTGTTTAGGCCAACATCATACTCCCTCTACAAGGAGCTTAATATCAGTTGTTGCCTTAATGAACACCCCCAATTAAGCCAATATTATACTTGGTAGTGGTGTCTCAACGACCCAAAAACAACAATTACCAAGCACAACTAGCCTCCTTGATACACCCAAACCAAGTTAGTTTAGCAATCATCTTGCTCCGAAACATTACATTATGGACTCTACTCGTGTACAAAATTTCTTAATCTCATCCTTGGCTAACCTCTTCACAGAAAGTAAATCTCACTCTTAAAACTTACCCAACTATAAGAACATCTGACCAAGATTGGCTCTTAGCTTTATTCTTCCCCTACCAACACATGCATGGGAGAAATTAGGCTTAAGAGAAATCACAAGTGTCATGAGATGGGTAAAAGTAATCTACAACTCATTTCGTTTATCACTCTTACTCTAGTTAACTTTTGTAGGCAACCCCAAGTCTTTCCCATATTAAGACTTCCAAAACACTAAGAGAAGGAGGCCACATTCATTGAACATGAGTCCTTTTTATTGGATGTGATTTCCACAACTTTAAATATCCATTTGGGTTGCTCCCATTATTTGATCTTAGGTCAATTGTGGTCTTAAGAATCATAGACATAAAAATCAAGTATTAATATTCATTAACATACTTGCCTTACAATGCTCTTTAGTTTGCTCTTAACATTTAACCTAAATTAGTGTAATTCCCAAAGTGAGAAAATAACCCTATAATGTATATTAAATCCAAGTAATTAATTGATCGCTCCAATACATTGATCACTCCAATAAATGCATATAAAAAGAATCTTTAGTAATTGTTACAAAATGTAATACATGCCAATAAGGATTATGAGGGGTTTACATCCTCCCCTTCTTTTAGAGTTAATCTCATCCTTAGCATTCTATATCACACCTTACCTTCCAATAATGGAAATCTATTCAGTCATCCATTATTCAGTCATCCATTACTAATCATTATATATATATATAATATATATATATATATATATAATACTATATATATATATATATATGAGGAATAGTTCACTTTTAATAATGGTAAACAAACTATGCTAGTGACCATGAATCACAATGAACAAGTCTGTGTTTTGAAAGGTGCTTTCAACAACACAATATGAGGGAGATGTGTAATTCCTTCCATGCTCAATAAGAATGTGACATGCAACAGTTAAAAACAAATTACCAACAAACAAAATATTTCAAAATCGCCATAAATAAAATATTTCGGTGTCCACTTTAAATTAAAATATATATAGACATAAAGTAATTGAAAATAAATTATTCTTATTAAGTAAATAGATGCTTTTTACATCCAAGTATGACAACCATGTGTAATTTCATACTTAACATAGAGTCAACATGTGACATTTAAAAAATTATTAGTAAATAGATGCTTTTTACATCCAAGTACGACAACCATGTGTAATTCCATACTTAACAAAGAGTTAACATGTGACATTTAAAAAAATATTAATAACAAAAAAATAAATTTAATATTATTTATAAAAAAATATTTCAATGTTATAAAAAAAAATTATTTAATAATATGATTATAAATAAAATATTTCAATATTTATCTTAATAAAATTTCCAATATTAAAAAGTGAAAATTTATATATTAAAAGTGAAAAAATTATTGTGGTTAAAACATTTGTTTGGTGTGGTTCTTAATTAGGGAGAAGTATAATTCCTTCTTGAGGTGATCTGGACATGTCACTATTAAAAAATGTTAATAGTTGAAATATTCAATATGCACATTTAAAAACTATTAATAGTTGAAATATTCAATATGCATTTAAAATGAAGTTGTATTTAGTGCGACTTTTTGGACTTTTCGGTGCAGAAACCCAGCGGAATATTTTGAGGTGAAATCTTGATTTGTGTTATTTAAACCAGTTCTTTGACTGTATATATAGATTTAGCACCTAGAAAAACCCCTAGGGCACTTCGATTGTGCAGGGGTTACCATCAAGCTTGTGATTTCAATAAATTCTTGCCAGATTTTAGAGAAATGAGACTGGAAAAACACACAAAAAAATCTTCCAAAAAGTCGCACTAAAGACAACTCGATTTAAAGTAGTCCACGGGGTTTTGGACACATGGTCGGGTGGTCTATTAAGGCATTCCTTGATGTGAAGTCACTGGTTCAATTCCCCGCCCAAGGTGATATATTGGACATGATGAAGATATAGTCCTGATATGCATTTAAAATAAGATATTCATTACCCATTAGCCTATGGGGTGCAACTCAATTAGAAATTTCCATGTAAATATTATGTAAACCATAAGATTCAAAGTTCAAATTCTCCATGGGTCAAGCTAAAAAATAATAATAAAAAAATCATTATCAATTATAAACAAAATATTTCAATATCAACTTTTTATATAATAATTTTTATTTTATTTTGTGGTTAATTTATTTCAACTGTGCAATAAAATTCTCTTATTTTTAATTTAGAATATATATATATATATATATATATATATATATATAAAACTCCAATTTTATCATATTTTAAAAATATTATATTTTTGTAAGTCCAAAACTTTTTTAGAACTTCAAACTTTAAAAAAAATATATTAAAAAAAAATCAATGTTTCCATGCATAATACATTGATACTACCTCTGCTATAATTAACATTCAACTCTGACATAATCTACATATTCAATGTCATTAATCTGAAACATGTGATTAGCATCTTTATTTATCAACCCAACATTGTCACAATGTGAGATCACAAAAAGTCATAAAATTCATAGGTATCATTAAATTAATAAAATTCATACAATTCATCAAATCATTATCACCATCCAATCAGATTTTCATTACCCATGGAAAACATTAACACCATTAATTTATTTCAAAGGAGTACATTGACACCATTAATTTATGAATATCATTAATCTAAAATATGTGATTAACATCTTTATTTATCAACCCAACGTTGTCACAATGTGAGATCACAAAATTCATAAAATTCACAAGTATCATTAAATTAATAAAGTTCATACAATTCATCAAATCAATATCACCATCCCATTAGATTTTCATTACCCATGGAAAACATTAACATCATTAATTTATTTCAAAGGAGTACATTGACTCCATTAATTTATGAATATCATTAATTTGAAATATGTGATTAGCATCTTTATTTATCAACCCGACATTATCACATGTGAGATCACAAAAAGTCATAAAATTCATAAGTATCATTAAATTAATAAAGTTCTTAAAGTTCATCAAATCAATATCACCATCCAATCAGAATTTCATTACCCATGGAAAACATTAACACCATTAATTCATTTCAAAGGAGTACATTGACACCATTAATTTATGAATATCATTAATCTGAAATATGTAATTAGCATCTTTATTTATCAACCAGACATTGTCACAATGTGAGATCACAAAAAGTCATAAACTTCATAAGTATTATTATTAAATTAATAAATTTCGTATATTTCATCAAATCAATATCACCATCCAATCAGATTTCATTACCCATGGAAAACATTAACACCATTAATTTATTTCAAAAAAGTACATTGACACCATTAATTTATTTCCCATCCACATCACACCATGCACATCTTCAAACTAACTTTGCATTGCATAAAAGCCGACATTGTAGAACTAATATGGGGAGGTGTTCACACTAACCTAGCCGGCAAAGTATAACATAAAAAATTAGTAGTGGCACTAGTAAATTTTATTTTCATAAAATCTTAGAGTAACATTTACTAAATTAAATTCAAATTATATGTGAATAATTTTTTCTCACATATTTTTTTTTGAGTTTATAAATAATAATAAAAAATTAATTTCACGAATGAATTAGAATTGGTCAAGACTTTTTTTCATCTGTGAGAAAAAGAATATGAGAATATTTTGAAAATATAGATTTTTTTTAAATGGTTTTGGAAAAATTTTGTTGAAATTTTTGGAAATCTAGGTTATAACTATAAAATTATAGAATATTAGGCGTCTTGTAAAATTTTGAGGGTTCTAAATATATTTCTACCTTAAAAAAAAATTAAGATTGGAACATTTTTAAGTCAAGATTTTACGAAATAAAAAACATCCTATTTAAATGAAAAAGTTGCCATCTAAACAACTTAAACATGTATTTCAATAAACAGATTTGGCTACGAAATCTACAAAAATATACAAACTCTATCTCCCTGAATTTAAATACAAAATATATTTTTATTTTATAAACATACATTTTCTTTATTTTTTAGTTATAACATCTTTGTTTTTCATACAAATATATATAATCTATTTTCTAAAATAAATTACTTTTACTTTTTACCCTTCAATTTTGAAAAATCAAAAACATATATATAATTAATTGAAATATATATTATTATCTATAACTTCAAATAAAAATTAAACCAAAAACTTTATAACTTTTATTTACAAAATAATTTATATTAAAAATAATTTCATTAATTTATATTTTTAAAAATATATTATAATAATAATAAATAAATTAAATATTATAATTTTTTTTTTTTATTATAATCCTATCCTATATAACAACTGAAATTAAGAAATTCATATGCCATCATATAAAACAATGGCAAGGTTCCATAAATATCATATATAATGAATATCACACGTAATGATAATAACACATTAGAGGACTAACGGAGTAGGAGTCCCATCATTGAAAATGAAAGGACGATACACGTTTTACAGAAGTCGAAATTTTTATTTTGTTTGTTTAAAAATAAACGGGATTTTTATTATGTATTTAATATTATTATAATTGTGATGATAAGAAGGTTACATAGTTATTTTGAAAGGTACGAATAGACCATCATCTTTGAAAAGGGGTTGCATTACAGATACTCTTTTGGATTGCTATATCAAAGGAGCAAGAATTCTGGGTCCATTAGGGTACTGGCAGGGGCACAAATATGAAGGCTGAAGTGATGGATTTATGGGGTCTTCTATGGTTCTCATACTAACATCTTTTCCATCCACATTTTTGGAGACTCTCGGATTATCATTGACCATGTAATGGGCTGCACAAAGTATATCAACCATTGCTTCATGGTTGGCTCAGACAAATCGAGAATCTTTGGGCCACATTCAGAGACTCTACAATTGTGCATATTGGATGGGAGTTCAATCAAAATGTGGATCGCCTATCTAAGAGGGGGCTACAGGATGCACTGGATGGGATGCGAAATTAAGTTGGGAGACAACATAGTAGATGTTAAGGTGCTTCCACTTCCAGGATATCATCCACTCTTTGGAGGAGAACACACCTGATATATTTTGTTTTATTTTGATTTTTCCAGTGGGGGTTTTGACACTGTTTATATTGTTTTTTCTTGTGCATAGCATACTTTTCACGTAGACATGGATGTTTTCAATTTAGATTAAAATGGATCAATGTTTGTAGCAATTATTTTTGTATATTTTTACCACTGGGTACATAGACACAAATTTAGACAGATCTATATTGTGATGACAAATAAAGATGGACTGTTACAATGACAATATCAGATAGACTATGATGGTATTGACATTATACAATAATTTATGTACTAAATTTTCATTGGATATATATAATGTTTTTTTCATACTATAGTAAAAAAAGAAGAAGTTAAAAATGTTAAATCTTTTAAATAGCCGTAAACCTATATTATATGGGAACTACAATTAAAAAATAATCGAGTGTTATTTAAAGGAATTTAGAGATGTAAATATGTGGTGCCTTATTTGTGTCAAATTATGGTGAATAATATAGAAAAGTTGGGGTTTCTAGGATTAACCCCAACAATAAGCTATTATTCACTTCAGCTTTTCCATGGAGTTATTTTCATGGTGCATTTCAATATGTTTAAGGTGATTGTGGTGTTGGTATTGTTTTTGTTTATTTCAGTTATGATTATTATTCTAGGTTCAAGATTGGATTTGGACAAGGCACTAATATTCAAGAAAAGTTAATGGAACTTACGGAATTATTGAATTTTTCAAGGTTATAGGTGTTTGAGATCTATAGGTAGCACAAGATTTGAAACTTGTAGTGATTGAATGGTTTAAGGGATGAATGTATTTGGATAGTCGTGTACTCTTTCTTTGGAATCAAAGAATTGGAGGAATCTAAGAATTTTTTCATGCGGTTATCATCCAACATATCTATAGAGAATTTAATTCTCAAGTAGCTTTTATTTCAAAGAAGGCTTCGGTAATCAGAGAAAGTACTTTTCTTGGTGGGGAATTCAAAGGGAGTGGTTTGGTTTATGCCTTTGAAGAAGTATTGTTTTAATGGATTTTTTCAAACAATGATAGGACAATCTTTTATATTTTTTTCAACGAGGATAGTTCTATAGTTAGAAATGTAAGACCTTTGAAAATTTGTTAGGTAGAATCATATGACAATATGTAAGACCTTTTCTCTAAAAGGAGCTCTTATGAGAAGAAGTGTACAATGTGTATTTTTATTTCTACTTTGAAATAACAATAATACTCTTTTTTTTTTCTTTTTTTTTATTAATTCGCGGGAAATAAAAAGCTAAAATATTTAGTTATATAACATGTAATATATTTAGTCTAACAAAAAGTAAATGGAAATAACAAGATTCTAATCATCCATTAAAAGATACAAGGCACAATTTGAAAAAAAAATTATGGCTTCCATCACTCCATTCTATCAATATATTTAAGATATCCATACTCCGACAAACAAGAATAGGTGTTAATCTTAACATTAGCATTGTAGTTTTTCAAGTCCCACTAGCACAACCAGTTGAGGATGGGCCTCATCAACAAGGTGACATGGGATCAAACCTCACAGAAGCTGTTATGCCCGTACTAGGGGGATGAGACACGCTAAAATCCAGCCAGCTTAGGGTTGGTGTGGCCCAGGCTGAGTGCGATCTCCAAGTGACTTTGACAGCTAAGATTCCCATGGGTCGCGTTTTTTCAAGTCACAGGTCAAGCTTTGAGGAACACAAACAACTTGAAAAACAAAAACAAAAAACATTAGCATTGCAGTTTCATAAAACACACTCCATAATAGTAGAATAGTTCTATCAAAATATATCCAATGAACACCAAGTAAGAACCACTATTCATAGCCCTACTTCCAACTTAGTGGTTATTCTTGACTATGTAAAAATTCTAATGTAACTAACCTATTTGGATTTATAAGTACAACCCCTTACATTGTATAATTGCTAACTAAAATAGGTTGCAAAATAGGGGATATTTTCCATCTTCTACTCAATTAAGTTCGGCTTCACATAGCACAACTAAGGATATCCAACTGTAATGTTGTCTTCCTTCATGCCACTCTACAAAAATGAAAGGGCCAACAAGCCTTGACCACACCTATTGATGTGCTGTCTAGTTAATTCCACTGCTTTTCCACACATTACTCTTGCATGCCCTTCAAATGAAAGGATGAACAAAAGTACCAATGCTAAGGCGTGAGCCTAAAACCTACTAAAGGTATCCAAATTGGTGATCCATTTATCGAGTAAAATTGAAGCCTCAATAATGAAGGTTTAGTTCATCTCATTGTTAGGCTTGGGGGGTCATATCAACAAAATAATCTACCATTGCATCTATATCATTAAACTTATCTTCCATATCTAGAGGGTTGTGAATTCATGGTATTCATTATTCATCTTCTCAATCCTATATTTCAACTCTATAATTGGCCAGTTACACTAGTGTTGCAACCACATCCAATATTGAAGTGTGTTGTATAACATTCTCTCTCCTTTGTTGCTCTTTGTAATTGTTCTCACGCATTCCCTTCCTTTAGTAATGAGGGGATTTATCCTATCCATGAGCCCCTATAGTCACTAGTCAGTGTGGTTGCACTTAATATCTAATTTGGCTCGCAATAATAATGCTTGTTGTAAAAATTAGATATGTATTTTCAACTGCTTATGAAGTTTGAATCAAAATCAAAAGACACAAACCTACTCTACTGCTCTGCGGACATTAATTCACAATTTAGAACAAAAATCTCAGACATGCAAGAAGAAATTACACACATGCAAATAGCATTTTTTCTCAGGAAAAGAAAATTTCTAAAAACGCCAATGCATGTTTGCATTAATATGATGAATAGATATGTATTTCAATTGCTTTCCTCAACTGAGCACAACTTCCAAGTGCATAACCTATCTCTCTGCTCACTGAAGGCCTCTGACCTAGACTTAGTCAATTTTTGCCTCTGCTTGAGCCCTTATTTGCTTGCACAAATCCTCAGGAAATAAGCCCCTATTAGTTAGGAATTTCCTTCAAAATATTTGAACAATTCCTTAGGGTTGATCATCTGACCTCATGCAACACCTGTACACTCAACTAGTTTACAACTGCTAGTTAACTGCCTTGGAAACTCCACCACAACTAGGAAACTCATATTCTTTGCATGCATGAGCTAATTATTAGTTGGTTGACGAGTTAACTAGATGATCTATGAGTTATACTGACGTCCCACTACTTAACTAACCACCAACTAGTTCTATTAATAATTAGAACTTTTTTAATTGATTACAATTGAAATTAACTCAACCTAGGCTCCTAAAATTTAGGAATCACTACATACAACTAAAATTCATGCCCATAACTCGAATTAACTGAGCTAGACTCCTATTTTTTACAAATCAACACAAGAAAATTGAATCTCAACTCATTAACTTTAATTGAGTGTTCTTAACTGAGTGACAAGAACCATGTCATCCCAGTTAACTCCTCCAAGCTATCTGCTAATGTGGAATTATGCATTTCCTCAATTTGATTAAGGAAAAATCAAGATTGAGACTTTCTTGCTGCATTTTCAACATTTGTTGGAGCAACTTCCTCCAAGAAAAACACATAATATCCAATGCCATGAATGGCAGAAATTCTGGCGAAAAATATTATAACTTTAGATCCATATGCTTCAACTTTGGCCAAATTTTTTTCACAAAACCCACACCATTTCCAACTCTTGGTCCAAATGTTGTCTTTCTTCTATTTGTAGTATATATCTAAAATTACCTTCACCAACTAGATGCATATTTATTGGTGATCCTATTGAAGCTCCTCATGACTCCATTTAGCCTAAACATCCCTCTACATAACTTCATCCATGGTCGAGCAAATGATTCATAACAAAATTTGGAGTAGAATAGCTCTATGTATTATTGCTTACCTCCATGAACTAGGTCAAGGACTACTAGGTGGGCACCAATTCAATGGAAACACACTAGTAATAAAATATTATGTTGTACACACAGTGACATGGGGTTTAACGGTAAGTTTCGTTGGGTGAAACCCACGAGATGGAGGTTCAAATCTCATTGAGTATATGGCCTGTTGTGTCTTGGCTAGAAGAGTAGGTGACCCTCGAGCAGACGTCTCAGATCTTGTTGAGGCATAAGTTAATTTCTATTGTGTGCGCCTTGCAGGCTGTTGCACCTAGCGTAGGTTTATAGTGCAGCCAATTGGATTTGATCCTGGGCCTATTCAGGATAACTCTCACCAATTACCGATTATCCTAGATTAAAAAAATAAAAAATAAAATATTATGTTGTACACGTGTATATGCTTCTAAGTCAAGGTTAGACTACAATTGTTTGAAGGTATGGAGGACCCTCTCCTGCATGACATTAATCAAGTAGGCATGATATTTGAATCCTCTTGGAAAACCATCCACATGACCTAATAATAAGTGGGGTCATGATCCATATTGGATAATCATATTATTTTTCATCCATATCAATGTTTTGAGAGTTAAAAAAGTGGAATAATCAACTCACAGGACCATTTTCACTGGTGGGGTCCAGTTTGGAAAATTGGGGTCTGAAACCTTCTAGGAGAATTTTGAGGAATCAAATGGATTTTTTTGGGGGAAAAACTTTTCCACTATAGTGAAACACGTGTTTATCATATTCTACACATAAATACCTTTCACCTAACACAAAAATAACCTCAATCAGAGTACCTATGTAGAAGTTATGCCACTCGGAAGTTGACCTTCTTGTTTTATCGACCATAATTCGAGAGGATGCCATGTTAGCCCCCATAAATAATGGAAAAGGGTATATCCATGTGATTATTATGAAGAAGAATTAGAAGTTTTGATATTGTAACTCTAGTTCACAGTTGAGGGAGTCCAACATAACCACTAGTAGGTTGTCGGGTTGTGTTATAACTAGGCCACTAGGAGGAAAAGGGGTTCCATTCTTTTCAAGTGCATTTGTTCCATATATGTGCAAAGTAGTCAAGAGATATAGGGAGATAGAACAAAGAGAGTATTTGTGCATTCTAGTATCCCTTGGGCCACAATACATACTTATTTATACTCAACTATTTTCTATTTAGAGAAAGAGCGCAAAGTGGCCTCACCTTCTAGCTAGTTTTTCTCCTAAAAGCATTTCCTAGGTTATATCTTTTGTCAAATTGTGGTTCATGAGTTTTTATTTTATTGTTCTTTATTTTCTGCATAATAATAATTTGCATGCAAACACATTAAACAATAATTTATAGATCCATAAGTCTAATGAGAAATAAACCCTCATAGTGTACATTTTGGATTTTTAAGTATAATATATCAATTCTATTGCGACGAACTATCCAATGGAATATCCATGGCATTTTACAGATCGTGTCATTTTCCAACTACATGTTGAAATTTAAATAGACCCACAAAAATTGTGTGACATTTCTTGAGTACCACCCTTTGAATTTTGGTTCATATTTGAATTTCAAGCTAACCCATAAACTCTTGGATTTTCATTTTTTGAATGTATTACCACACACACTCTACATGGACTTGTTCCATATTTTGTTGTTTCTTGTCTCTAATCAGTTTAATTAAGAATTGATGTGGGTCATTGATTTCTTTACCTTCAAATCCAATGCTTCACTAGTCATTCATTTGTTAATCACGAAACCATCCTATCTTGTCAAAAAATTTCCTTAGTCCCACTTGATACACTAATTTCCCAACACTCTGACTCACTGATGATCATAAATGTGTGGGGTCAATGGGGTTCCTTCTCTTAGGTGATCTAGTGTGTTTCGGCCTTCGATGAGACATTTCCCTGATTTTTTGTTAGCCATCCATGTTGATGGTTAGCAAAACTTCTATTGTTGGATGTTCCTTTAGTACCTCAAATGTCTATCTTCTAATGATCTCATCCCTAACTTCCCACTAGCTATCCATGTGTATGGTTGGTGAAGCACTTTATTGGAGTGATCATCCTCACATGTATCACTTATCCTCCAAAAATATGTTCCTCTAAGTCCTCACCAACCGTCCACCTATATGGATGGAAACATTCTTTCTATCATGCAATCCTCCACTACCATAACTAGTAATTTCTTGATGCTATTTGCATGATGTTCCGCCAATCGTTCACATGTTGGGTCCATGGATTTACCATGGCCGACAAGCTTTTTACCACTCAAAATCAATTGTATTAACACATGATATCTAATCCTCCATCATCTATCCATGTGTATTTCTGATTTTGTTTCAACTACATAAGTCCTCAAGCAACATTCCTCTCTTCCATCTTCAATACCCTATCCCACAAGTAATAGTTGTGTTGACACATGTCATCAACACATGGCTTGTTATTATCCACCATGACATCAACCTTCTTGTATACCCTCTCCCTCTAGCGAATTGAATGTTTCTACTTCATCATCCATATGCATGAATGGAACTTCCTCGATGTTGTGAGCCTTCTAATGTGTACAAATGGATTTTTTAGCCTTCCTTGTTTTGGTACCTCGATTCCCATATGTGTTTCCCCATAATGTGAAAATTCGATGCCATTCTTGTGTCCTTCATATGCAAATGATATGACATCCACCTGTCTTTCTCAATGCCATGTGGTGTGTCCCAGTCATTTATCCTTAACTAGATTATATCACTATATAATTTTTCATCCATCTTGATACCTTAAGAGTGGAAAAATTAGATGAATCAACTTACATGAGTAGTTTTATTAGCAAGACACAATTTGGAAAATTGGGGTCTAAAACCTTCTAGGGCCATTTTGAGGCCTTAAATGAAATTTTATAAGGGTAAAGATTTCTTGATTAAGTGATGAACTCCATAATGCTATTATACACTTAGAGACCTTTCCAAATGTGTAAGAAAGATGTCAATTGGAGTTCATATACAAAAAATATTCCTCATAGAATTTTTCCTATCATGATTGACCACCATAATTAGAGAGGATGTCATTTTAACCTTCGTTACTCATGGAAAAGGGGCTATCCAAGTGAATACTATTCTATAAGGGTCAAAGTTGTAACTCTAATTGAGAGTTGAAGGAGGCAAATTTAACCCCTATTTGATTACTGGGATATGGTATAACCAAGCCACTAGGAGGAAAAGGGGTTCCATTCATTTTTGATGATATATTGTTCCATAGTTGAATAGAGAAACAATGAGTGGGAGTGAGAGAGAATAATATAGGGAGTTTCTGTTTTTAGTATATTAGGCTACAGGTCTAAGGTGACTCCATAGAAAGTGCCTTATTCTTTGTACTTGTATTATTTCCATTCTAGACAAAGAGACCAGAGCAACCTCATATTCCATCTAGGTTTTCTCTTGTAAGGTTTTCTTAGAGAATATCTTGTGTTGATTATGGTTGGTGTGTGATTGTATATCATTGTTCTCAATTTTACACATTTTATCTATTACATGCATAAATAGAAAACAATAATTAATAAGTATGAAATTTAGGGAAATCAACCCTCATAGTATATATTTGGGTATACTTTTATTAGTTATGTCATGAAAAACTATCAAATGGAATACCCATGTCAGTGTATGGACCAATATTTAGCTAAGGATATCCTCACATTCCTTATCTTACAAACATCAATGTAAGATGTGCATCAAATAAGTAACCTCGAGACCTAAAATCTCATCAATAGCATAACATGAATTAGCACACATTTGTACAAGTTATATCCCATAGTTTAGGTGTTTTTTCAAGATGAAATGACCTCATAAGAACTATAGGGGACTAATTAATTATATTAAGTGCACTTATAAAAGCGAACTTTCCCATGATTAGATCTTTATAATCAACTCAAGTTAACATAAAAGTAGTTAAGAAATGTCTAGAGGAAAATCTTCATCTGAGCCGAGAATTCACAGTTAAATATATCAAGATATGAGCTTTAGATTATAATGTTCTCATGGAGCCATACCCTAGTTTATAAAGTTGATGATGGCTCCCACATATCTCATTATTTTCCCTTTAGAGTGTTTGATTAGCTATAGGGAAATTCCTAGTGTTTCCACCTTTTCTATATCTACAATGTTTTTCCCCAAGATGCCAAGCTGCCACTGGAGGGGTATACCTAGTTCAAAGCTTCTCTTGGCTAAGCCCAAGAATAAGTTCAAGTGGTGGTGATGGCGCTTTGACAAAATTAGAAGAAATGGGAAGAAGCGGAAGGCCATGTATTCCCCTTTGGATTTGTAAATGGTTTATGGGATATTATCAGTTCTCCTTAGGGTAGATGCTCCAACCTTATATCCAAAAAAAGGGTTGTGAGGGACCTCATGTCCCAACCTTAGAACCCAAACCCCTAATTTGAAGAGAAAATCATGGGATTAGGTTTTGTATTGGGAAAATGGACATGCACGAAGGTATGAAGAATTTTGCTAGAGTTTAGTTATCTTGAGATTCCCCCTAGTGTGACCCCAAAGGAGGGGGAATATGCATGCTAATTCACACAACTCTAGTATCGATCATTGGAGTTAATCTTTTTGAAATCCCTCTTGCATTCCCATCAATACATTACCTCGTCATATGCTTTTCCTGATAGTTTAACCTATAACAAACTATAGTTTTATTTTGGTCCTATCAATTATTGATTATCATGGTTGAGAGAGTAGGGTGACAGAGCACAAAGAAGCTAGAGTGGTAGCCCTAGCAAGAGTGAAATGAGACATAAGAAATTAGAATGAAAAATGGCCTTCAAAACACTAAAGTAGGAGACGAAGGGGAAATTTGTTGGGAAGTAGTTGTGCCAAAAGGTACACCAAAGATCAATAGTGAAATATTTCTTTGATGTACATGTTTCAGCAAGGCCATGAACTAAGAATTAGATCTCACCACTCGAAGCATGGCGAAATGTGATTAACGATGTACCATATGTGTCTTCATCGTGATTAAGCAATGTAACTAATCCAAAGGAGTTGGGAATGCCACGTGGCTATTATGCATAACATGACTACATGACCTCCTCTAGTTAGCTTAGTTTATTCTTGATAGTTCCATGTAATATTTAGGAACTAAATTCAATTTCATGATTAAAATCCTTCAAACTCTTGACGATAGGGGTATTTTGTAATACTATATATATGGGTTAGTCCCAAGGAAAAGGGGTTGGGAAATTTTCTATTCAAGGGGAAATTAACATCATTGTTGTAAGAACTACTTTTGATCCATTATTAATATTGAGAAGCCAACTTCTTGGCCAATATTTTACTAAGAAATTCCATGTGTCTTGGAATATACTGGGAATGGAATGATTTTCTTTGCAATTTAGATTATATTAGTTTTTTCTATTTCTTAGTTTAATTAGATTAGTTGATTTTGTGCTAGAGATTTGCATGTTCCTTGGACTATTTTGTGGGCATTGATTTATTTTGCAGGGTATAAAATAGATTTGTCTCTTTCCTTTTCATTAACTTCACTCCTTTAGTTCCACATAAGTATTGTTTCAAACTATCAATTGAACAAACTCATGCAATAAGCATTTATGCGTTGATGGACTATTCTATACAAACACATATTTCTTCACATGTTAGGTTAGTTGCACTTTTATTTATTAGCTTAATATAGCTTTATTTTCATTTACTTTCTATCTGAGTACAATAATCCTCTTACTTTCATCAATTAATACATATATCTATGCGTCATTCAATGGATCTGAACTCATCATGTTTAAGGAATTATAATTTTCTTTTGCTCTATTTCTTTAAAGATTAGTGGTAAAATTATGTGTTAGTAAAATTGGACCAATCCTTCTTATTGAATTGCAATCCTTTGTTTCATGGTTCATAAATAGTGCTTTGGAGGTTTTTGCTTAATTCACATTATTTTCAATCATTAAATTGCATTGAAACTAGTTGTCGGGCCACATAATCCTGAGAATTCAACTATCCCAAACAAGGGAGAGTCTAATTGGGTCTCTCTTATAGGTTAAATCCCTTGAACCACTTGGTCGCACATTTTTCTCAGTCAACATTGCCTAATTTGTACCATAGTTGTGAATTGGTCCAGAGGTGAAGGTAATGTCACTATGTTGATGATTAGTATAGTCCTTTTTGGAGTAAACACCATCTCTTCATCTTCTTATTCCTCGTAAACCTCCTTGTCTAGTGTACCCTGTTGTTGTTGTGCTTCATTTTCTAGAAAAACATTCATACTTGAGGAGTGTTGGTCTGGATCATCATCTACCAATACCACCTATCCCTCCACTTATGCTCAAATCTCTATGTGGTGCTTGCAATGTTGCCTAATCATTGTAGTGCCTATTTACAGGTAGGGTGTAACAACCTTTCTATCATAAAGGGTGTTACATAAATACCAAATTCATTTTCTTCTAAGTATACAAATAAAAAATAAGTAACATGACATGTCCTAGGCTTAGAGTAGTCAATGCATTAAAAATACTAACTAATCAATCTAGCTATTATCAACGAAACCAAATAAAAACCATACATAATCAAACATATATTTGTAATAGTGGAAAGAAAACAGCATTTAGAGCACCTATATCTCCTTTTTATTAATGAGGTATGATGGTTTGGTCGAAACTAGTGTTATTTGAACAAAAAACCAACCAATATGGAAAATCAAACATAGGAGTTAAGTTTCTACCCAACCAATGCAAATACCATAACCATGACAAGGACAAAAAACCAATTGATCAATTAAAGTGAGGTGGAGAGGAATTTTGGTATTTCAACAACCCTAAAAATCCCTCAAAGATTGGTTTGAATGGATCTTAATACCACCTGAGCCATATGTGAGTGCTTGTGTTTAGGCCAACATCATACTACCTATACAAGGAGCTTAATATTAGTTGTTCCCTTAATGAACACCCCCAATTAGGCCAATATTATAATTGGTAGTGGTGTCTCAACGACCCAAAAACAACAATGCCAAGCACAACTAGCCTCCTTGATCCACTCAAACCAAGTTAGTTTAGCAATCATATTGCTCCGCGACATTAGATTATGGGCTCTACTCGTGTACAAAATTTCTTAATCTCATCCTTGGCCAACCTCTTCACAGAAAGTAAATCTCACTCTTAAAACTTACCCAACTGTAAGAACATCTTACCAAGATTGGCTCGTAGCTTAATTCTTCCCCTACCAACACATGCATGGGAGAAATTAGGCTTAAGAGAAATCACAAGTGTCATGAGATGGGTAAAAGTAATCTACAACTCATTTCATTTATCACTCGTACTCTAGTTAACTTTTGTAGGCAACCCCAAGTCTTTCCCTTATTAAGACTTCCAAAACACTAAGAGAAGGAGGCCGCATTCATTGAACACGAGTCCTTTTTATTGGATGTGATTTCCACAACTTTAAATATCCATTTGGGTTGCTCCCATGATTTGATATTAGTCAATTGTGGTCTTAAGAATCATAGACATAAAAATCAAGTATTAGCATTCAATAACATACTTGCCTTACAATGCTCTTTAGTTTTCTCTTAACATTTAACCTAAATTAGTGTAATTCCCAAAGTGAGAAAATAACCCTATAATGTATATTAAATCCAAATAATTCATTTGTCGCTCCAATACATTGATCACTCCAATAAATTCATATAAAAAGAATCTTTAGTAATTTTTACAAAATGTAATACATGGCAATAGGTATTATGAGGGGTTTTACATCCTCCCCTTCTTTTAGAGTTAATCTCATCCTTAGCATTCTATATCACACCTTACCTTTCAATAATGGAAATCTATTCAGTCATCCATTACTAATATAATATATATATATATGATATAAGAAATGAGGAATAGTTCACTTTTAATAATGGTAAACAAACTATGCTAGTGACCATGAATCACAATGAACAAGTCTTTGCTTTGAAAGGTGCTTTCAACAACACAATATGAGGGAGATGTGTAATTCCTTCCATGCTCAATAAGAATATGACATGCAACAATTAAAAACAAATTACCAACAAACAAAATATTTCAATGTCGCCATAAGTAAAATATTTCAGTGTCCACTTTAAATTAAAATATATATAGACATAAAGTAATTGAAAATAAACTATTCTTATTAAGTAAATAGATGCTTTTTACATCCAAGTATGACAACCATGTGTAATTTCATACTTAACATAGAGTTAACATGTGACATTTAAAAATTATTGGTAAATAGATGCTTTTTACATCCAAGTATGACAACCATGTGTAATTCCATACTTAACAAAGAGTTAACATGTGACATTTAAAAAAATATTAATAACAAAAAAATAAATTTAATATTATTTATAAATAAAATATTTCAATGTTTTATAAAAAAATATTATATTTAATATGATTATAAATAAAATATTTCAATATTTACCTTAATAAAAATATTCCAATATTAAAAGTGAAAAAATTCTATATTAAAAGTAAAAATTTTCTTGTGGTTAGAACATTTGTTTGGTGTGGTTCTTAATTAGGGAGAAGTATAATTCCTTCTCGAGGTGATTTGGACATGTCACGATTAAAAAATGTTAATAGTTGAAATATTTAATATGCACATTTAAAAACTATTAATAGTTGAAATATTTAATATGTATTTAAAATGAAGTTGTATTTAGTGCGACTTTTTGGACTTTCCGGTGCAGAAACCCGACGGAATATTTTGAGGTGAAATCTTGATTTGTGTTATTTAAACCAGTTCTTTGATTGTATATATAGATTTAGCACCTAGAAAAACCCTTAGGGCACTTCGATTGTGCAGGGGTTACCATCAAGCTTGTGATTTCAATAAATTCCTGCTAGATTTTAGAGAAATGAGATTGGAAAAAGACACCAAAAAATCTTCCAAAAAGTCGCACTAAAGACAACTCGATTTAAAGTAGTCCATGGGGTTTTGGACACATGGTCGGATGGTCTATTAAGGCATTCCTTGATGTGAAGTCACTGGTTCAATTCCCTGCCCAAGGTGACATATTGGACATGATGAAGATGTAGTCTTGATATGCATTTAAAATAAGATATTCATTACCCATTAGCCTATGGGGTGCAACTCAATTAGAAATTTCCATGTAAATATTATCTAAACCATAAGATTCAAAGTTCAAATTCGCCATGGGTCAAGTTAAAAAATAATAATAAAAAAAATCATTATCAATTATAAACAAAATATTTCAATATCAACTTTTTATATAATATTTTATTTTATTTTATGGTTAATTTATTTCAACTATGCAATGAAATTCTCTTATAATTTAATTTAGAATTTATATATTTATATATATGTCTATATATAAACATGGTAAATTTAGAGTTTATATAAGAACGAATATATATATATATATATAATATATTTTCTAAATCTATCGTTCTTATATAAACTCTAAATTTACCATGTTTTATATATATAAACTCCAATTTTATCATATTTTAAAAATGATTATATTTTTGTAAGTGCAAAACTTTTTTAGAACTTGAAATATATATATATATATATATATATATATTAAAAAAAAAAAATCTCTCTATGCATAATACATTGATACTACCTTTGTTGTAATTAACATTCAACTCTGACATATTCTACATATTCAATATCATTAATCTGAAACATGTGATTAGCATCTTTATTTATCAACCCGACATTGTCACAATGTCAGATCACAAAAAGTCATAAAATTCATAAGTATCATAAAATTAATAAAGTTCATATAGTTCATCAAATCATTATCACCATCCAATCAGATTTTCATTACCCATGAAAAACATTAACACCATTAATTTATTTCAAAGAAGTACATTGACACCATTAATTTATCAATATCATTAATTTGAAATATGTGATTAGCATCTTTATTTATCAACCCGACATTGTCACAATGTGAGATCACAAAAAGTCATAAAATTCATAAGTATCATTAAATTAATAAAGTTGATACAGTTCATCAAATCATTATCACCATCCAATCAAATTTTCATTACCCATGGAAAACATTAACACCATTAATTTATTTCAAAGGAGTACATTAACACCATTAATTTATGAATATCATTAATATGAAATATGTGATTAGCATCTTTATTTATCAACTCGACATTGTCACAATGTGAGATCACAAAAGTCCTAAAATTCATAAGTATCATTAAATTAATAAAGTTCATACAGTTCATCAAATCAATATCACCATCCCATTAGATTTTCATTACCCATGGAAAACATTAACACCATTAATTTATTTCAAAGGAGTACATTGACACCATTAATTTATGAATATCATTAATTTGAAATATGTGATTAGATCTTAAAATTTTCAAAAAAATTGTCGAGCTGCGGGAGCCTTCGATCTGGAACTCCTATAGGGTTCCTGCATCAGGCGCTCACGACGCTTAGGTTTGCCCTCTCCTGCATGGTGATATGGTTGTCTTTCTGCTGGAGGCTGCATTGCTCTCGCATGGGGGCTCCGTTTGTGGTCTAGCATCGGTTGGTTCCCTTCTTCGACATGGATCATGGCGGTGGCTCTGAAGACTTTCCTCCTCCAGCTCCTGAGTTGGAAGTGTTCAGGTCTCTCGTCGTAGCTGTTGGGAAACGACAACCCTCCGGCCCTCAGCTCAGGTTCGTTAAAAAACTAGGAAGCATTCCAATGGTGTCTCTGCCGGTGGAAGATACTTGTAGATCAACGTTGAATCTTGCCGAAAGAGGCCTTATTGGTCAGTTTACAGGGTTATGGCCTTCCCCGAAAGCTATCAAAGATTGGGTAAAGCGTAATTGGACCCTCCTGGTCAAAGAAGGAATAAAAATTTATTTCGTGGGCAAAGGTTTTTTTGTGTTCGTGTTCGAAAATGCGGAAGATAGAAGTCTGATCTTCAGAAATGGGCCATATTTCATGGGCCCTCAAGGACCCTATTTGAATAAATGGTCCCCCGACTTTGATCCAACTCAAGATGTGCCCACGGCGGTGCCGGTTTGGGTGTGCCTACCTCATCTTCCCCTTCATTGTTGGGGTCAGAACTCGCTGCAATCCATAGGAAATGCTCTCAGCAGATATATAGACTAGGCGCCAAGGAAGGATCAACACTCCTGTGCTCGAATCTGCATAGAGGTCGACCTTGAAATAGGGCTTCCTGAAGCCATTAAGCTATCGGTGGCAGACTGGACTCACATTCAAGAGCTCGACTATGAGCAACTTCCTTTCAAATGCCGATACTGCCACGAACACAAACACTTCACAAGATACTGTAAGAAGAAAAATGAGGAAACTACAGAGAGAGAAAAAGGAGAGCAATGGAAGCAAGCAAAGAAAACAACAAATAACAGGCAGAATAACAAAAACAAAGGCAAGGAGACAGGGAAAAAATCAGGGCAAGATACTGAAAGCCATCAAAATGTCGGGAACAAGGAAGCAACTAGCACAGTGGAGGACAAAAATCCCTTCAAATCTCTCACTCCTCCCCTTAGAGCCTCCAGAGACAGAACAAGAAGATCCTCCCCAGACAAACAACATCGACTTTCAAGCTCCAGGTAACACATCAAATTCGAATCCAAGCAATAACTCTTCCCCTTCATATGTTGATATAATTAAACAGAAGAAGAAGAAGGTAGAAAATGCGGGCTCCTCAGATGATGAGACCTTTGAAAGGCCATCCAAGCGAGTCGGAAGGAGATCAAGCAAGGAAACCAGGGAAGAAGAATCAGAAAGGCAAAAAACCCTCGGAAGTCAAGCCACTATTGAAATGACTCTTGGGAGGAATACCAGACCAAGGGCTTCCAAGGGAGGAGGTCCCACCCCAACAAACTGTAAATGATGAATCTGGTCTCTTGGAATTGCAGGGGTTTGGGAACCAATAAGGCAGAGGCCATCAAAGATTTAATGAAAATGGAACCCATAGACATACTCATGCTCCAAGAGACAAAAATAGAAGGCGAGATCCTTATTAACACCAGTAATACCAAATGGAAATTCGATTCGGGAAAATTAGTCAGTGCTAGAGGCTCGGCTGGAGGAATAGGCACATTCTGGTCAAAAAATTCCTTCATTCTAGGAAGATTTTATGAGTCCCAACATTGGATATATACAGAACTACGACATACAACAAGTAATACTAAACTAGCCTTGTTTAACATGTATGTCCCAGTGCATTATGAGGAAAAAAAAGAGTGCTGGAAGACGCTCTCAGATTATCTAGAGCATCTTAACCCAATGAATGTTGTCATAGGAGGAGATCTGAATATAATCCTGGATCCTAAAGAAAAGCGAGTCGGATCCTCTTCAAGGGACCCCTTCCTCTCCACTGTGGAAAATCTCATTCAGTTATGGGACTTAGTAGACTTTAAGCCTGTGAAAGGAGCATACACTTGGACAAATAATAGAACAGGGGAACATCATATCTCAGTAAGGCTAGAAATATTCCTCACCAGCAGCTCTATCATGATGGAAAACAGAATTGTTTTCTCCAATATCATTCCAAAACTAACTACGGATCATAAGCCAATCCTACTGCGCATAAAGGAAGAAGAAGATCTCGGTCCCCTTCCATTTAGATTCAGCCCTCTCTAGGTCGAAAGGGAGGGGTTCCTTGAAACTGTACATACAACGGAAAACAGATGTCTCAGGCTCCCCAATTTTTTTATGGGAGCAAAAAATGAAAAACATTAAGAAGGCATTAAAAGAATGGATAAAGCAAGCCACTAACACCCTCACCAGCCAGAGGAAAGAAGCAACAAATCAGTTGGAATAACTTCAGCTTGGTTTGGAAGAGAAAGATATTTCACCCATGGATTTAGACAAAGAAAATACGCCCAAAGGAAAGCATATAGCTCCTTCAGAAACGAGGAAGAATACTGGCGATTAAAGTCCCACAGCTTGTGGCTCAAAGCAGGGGACAGAAATACTACAGATTTCCATAGACAATACAGGGCCCGCCTTTCGCGAAATCACATTGTAGAAATCACTACATCCAGTGGACAGGTATGCAGAGGATTTGAACAAATTAAGGAAGCCGTTGTAAATCACTTCCAAAATCTCCTTAGTGCTGGAAAAGATGGGAGTGAGGAGGACATCGTAGAATTCCTCACAAACATTCCTCAGCTAGTTAGTTCAGATGACAATGACACCCTTCTAAGCCCTGTCTCGGAAGAAGAAATATCAAGCATTGTCTGGTCCATGGAGCCAGATAAAGCTCTCGGGCCCGATGGATTCTCAATTCACTTTTATAGAGTATGCTGGGAGCTAATCAAATCTGATCTTTTGAGAATGGTTCAAGGTTTCATGAGGAAGGCAAAGGTAGGAGGCGACATAAATTCCACCTTCCTCGCCTTAATTCCAAAGGAAGCAGACCCAAGCTCATTCGACAGATACAGACCTATCTCATTGTGTAATTCATCCTATAAGATTGTGGCCAAGCTGTTGGCAAACGGAATCAAACCACTACTACAAAAATTAATTTCTCCTGCCCAAGGTGGTTTTGTGAAAGGGCGACACATTCTGGATAACATCATTCAAGTATAGGAAGCTTTGCACTCCAGTCAGTTGCGAAAAGAACAAGGTATGCTCATCAAACTGGACATGTGCAATGCCTTTGATAGAGTTAACCGCTCTTTTTTGTACAGGGTTATATTATCTTTTGGTTTCAGTCAGGACTTCGTTAATTTAATCAAAGCTTGTCTGGAGAAGATATGGATAGCACCAATGATAAATGGCAGACCTGCAAACTTCTTCTTAACCACCAAGGGATTGAGGCAGGGTTGTCCCCTTTCACAATTTCTCTACATCCTGATGGCAGATTCGTTAAGTAGAAAGTTGACTTTGGAGAAACAAAATGGCAGTATACCAGGGATTAGAATCGAGAAAGGTATAGAACCAGTGAATCATGCACTTTTCGCTGACGACTCTCTCTTGCTGGGGGGGGCCTCTTCAAGAATAGCAAACACCTTCAGAACCATTCTTTAGAAATTCTGCAACATCTCGAGAGCACTGGTAAGTGAGAGGAAAAGCGTGGTGTACGGTTGGAATATAGACCAACACTCAATTGAGAAAATTGCTGAAGATATGGGATATACAGGGCACGCAGAATGGGAAAAAATCAAATACTTGGGTCTCCCTATAATGATGGGCTCCAATAGAAATCATTTGTGGGAGGAAGTAATCTCAAAATTTGAAAAGAAGATAGTAGCGCGGGGAGGCTTCTGGCTATCTACAGGTGGCAAACTCACGCTTATTAAATCTGCCTCTCGGCTTTGCCCACATTCCAAGCTTCTCTTATGATGGCTCCTAAATTCATTTAAGAACAAATCTCCAGGCTCATGCGCAATTTTCTGTGGAACGGTAGACACGGGAACACCAATAGATTCCATCTAATCTATTGGGAAACTGTGAAACGACCAATGGCGGAAGGAGGACTTCAAATACGTGACCCCGTGCATGCAAACTTGGCTCTGGGTTGCAAGCTGTTATGGCAGCTCTGCACTGAACCCAACCATCCAGTCAGCCAAATCTTCAAGCAGAAATATCTCAAAAATCATACTATCAAGACCTTCAAGCCGAAGAAATACCCAAAAGGCACACAGGCCTGGAAATTGTGCATCAGAGGCATAGAGTTTTCCAGAACCCACCTATTTCGCATCCTAAGGAATGGGAAAAAGCCAAGCTATGGAAAGACTATATAATGGGACACCACCCTCTTACCGAAAACAAGGAGATCTATGAGATTAGAGACTGGCTTCGAGCAAAAGGCATTAGGAAATCGAGGATATCTCAGAATTGGATAGTAATGGCAATTGGCAGAGATGGAATTTCCTCAGAATTCCAGAACAATTAAACGCTCAGATGACAGTCCTCAACGACGCAATTTCTGACTTTGCTCCAGTTCACATTGATGACGAAGACACTTGGGGCTGGGGCAAGAATGGAGTGTACACATCAAGCCAAGGATACTACCAACTGCAAAGCAAACAAGAATCGCCATACCGGGAAACTGTGTGGAAGAAGATTTGGGATAGCTTCAGCATTCCCAAAATCAACTTCTTTTTTTGGACATTATTTCATAACAAAATTCTTACTGGAGAAAATTTGTGCAAAAGGAATATAGCAGGACCACACAGATGCGCCCTCTGCAAAAGAGATCTGGAAACTGCAAATCATCTGTTCATAGGGTGTGATTTTGCGAAGGAGGTATGGTCACCTTCTTCTCCGGGCTGAATGTGAGCCCCCCAACTCAAAGCACGATAGCCTCCATGTTCACTTCCTGGAATGCCAGCTATCCCCACCGTACTGTCAGCAAATCAATTTGGCACAAAGTGTGGATAGCTGTTCCAAAATATGTTTGCTGGAAAATCTGGTTAGCCCGGAACGAGATTATTTTTAATAACACTGAGCTTCCCGGAGAAAAAGTGGCGGAATAGGCAAAGAAGCTACTCTTAGAAACTCTTAATCACTCTTCAGTAAAGGAAGACAACTCCCTTAGAAGCGAAGAAAGAGCGTGGTTGGAAGATTATACAGGAAAGGCCAGACATTCAGCAAATATGCGCCCAAACCACAAGGAAAGATGGCAGATCCGTGAATCTGAGGACAACTTCCACAAGTGGTGGAAATCCCAGGACAAGTGTACTATTTTCTTTGATGGAGCCTCAAAAGGCAACCCAGGGAGGTCAGGTGCAGGAGGTGTGATCTTCTTTCAAAACGGGAAAAAAGAAGAATTCAGCTGGGGCTTGGACTGAAAACCAACAATCAAGCTGAAATTCTAAGTCTCTTGAAAGCCTGCCAAATTGCCAGAAAAGAAAATCCAAACGAAATTCTAATCATAGGTGATTCAGAATTGCTGATAAAAACAATGGTAAAAAAGAAAAGGCTCAAGGATCCAACACTGAATAAACAACTAGCAAGAGTAAATAGAACTCTGAAAGACTTCCATTCGGTTCAAATATGCCACATTCTCAAAGGACTAAACAAAGACACGGACATATTGGCAAATATTGGATGCTCTCTACAAGAAGGAATGGTTATCATAAATGCATAATCTCCGATCAAGGCAACCATTCCTTAAGTGGAAAGAGTGCTTTTGTAACTTTTGGAAATTGTAATGGTCAATTAGGCTTTGCTTGACCAACTCTCTATCAATAAAACTTAATCGTTTCATTTAAAAAAAAATATATGTAATTAACATCTTTATTTATCAACCCGACATTGTCACATGTGAGATCACAAAAAGTCATAAAATTCATAAGTATCATTAAATTAATAAAGTTCATAAATTTCATCAAATCAATATCACCATCCAATCAGATTTTCATTACCCATGGAAAACATTAACACCATTAATTCATTTCAAAGGAGTACATTGACACCATTAATTTATGAATATCATTAATCTGAAATATGTGATTAGCATCTTTATTTATCAAGCAGACATTGTCACAATGTGAGAACACAAAAAGTCATAAAACTCATAAGTATCATTAAATTAATAAAGTTCTATAGTTCATCAAATCAATATCACCATCCAATCAGATTTTCATTACCCATGAAAAACATTAACACCATTAATTTATTTCAAAAGAGTAGTACATTAACACCATTAATTTATTTCCCATCCACATCACACCATGCACATCTTCAAAGTAAGTGACTTTGCATTGCATAAAAGCCGACATTGTAGAACTAATATGGGGAGGTGTTCACACTAACCTAGCCGGCAAAGTGTAACATAAAGAATTAGTAGTGGCACTAGTAAATTTTATTTTCATAAAATCATAGAGTAACATTTACTAAATTAAATTCAAATTATATGTGAATAATTTTTTCTCACATTTTTTTGAGTTTATAAATAACAATAAAAAACTAATTTCACAAATGAATTAGGATTGGTCAAGACTTTTTTTCATTTGTGAGAGAAAAAATATGAGAATATTTTGAAAATATAGATTTTTTTAAAATGGTTTTGGAAAAATTTTGTTGAAATTTTTGGAAATCTAGGTTATAACTATAAAATTATAGAATATTAGGCGTCTTGTAAATTTTAAATTTTTGAGGATTCTAAATATATTTCTACCTTAAAAAAAATTAAGATTGGAACATTTTTAAGTCAAGATTTTACGAAATAAAAAACATCCTATTTAGGTAAAAAAGTTACCATCTAAACAACTTAAACATGTATTTCAGTAAACAGATTTAGCTACAAAAATATACAAACTCTATCTTTCTGAATTTAAATACAAAATATATGTTTATTTTATAAACATACATTTTCTTTATCTTTTTAATTATGACATCTTTGTTTTTCAAACAAATATATATTTATTTTTCTAAATAAATACTTTTACTTTTTACCTTACAATTTTGAAAAATTCAAACATATATATAATAATTGAAATATATATTATATTATAACTCAAACAAAATTTAAACCAAAACTTTATATTTTTATTTACAGATAATCTTATATTAAAAAATAATTCATAATTATATTTTTAAAATATTATAACAATAATAAATAAATTTAAATATTATAAAATATTTTTTTTTATTATAATCCTATCCTGTATAACAACTGAAATTAAGAAATCCATATGCCATCATATAAAACAATGGCAAGGTTCCATAAATATCATATATCATGAATATCACACGTAATGATAATAACACATTAGAGGACTGACGGAGTAGGAGTCCCATCATTGAAAATGAAAGGACGATACACGTTTTAAATAAGTCGAAATTTTTATTTTGTTTGTTTAAAAATAAATGGGATTTTTATTATGTATTTAATATTATTATAAATGTGATGATAAGAAGGTTACATAGTTATTTTGAAAGGTATGAATGGACCATCATCTTTGAAAAGTCAAAGGGGTTGCATTACAGATACTCTTGTCAAGTATAAATATAATTGATTTAGAGTAAAAAACAAAACTTTTATTGAGGGTGATTGAGAGAGATATAATCATAATAATGGGCAAAGTATAAGTCATAGTTCTAAATTTTATGTGCAAAGTGTCGAGTTTGATTGTATTAACATTAAGTTAATCATCTTTTCATAATAATGGGCAAAGTATAAACCTTAGTTTTAAATTTTGTGTGCAAATCGTTGAGTTTGATTGTATTAACTTTCACTTAATTATTTTTTTTAAGTTCCTTGTTTCATAGCTAATAATTTTTTGTCCAAATCATTTACAAAATCACAAAGTTTTTTAAATATAACAATCATAATGTAAGATCACGATGTTGTTAAATTGAAAGATTGTTAAAAAACTAAACTTTTATTGGGGGTGATTGGAATAAATGAGTTGTGTTGTAATGTTTTCATAAATTAATCATCATAGTTGGATAATGAAAAGTTACAATTTTGATAATGAAATTTTGTTATTTCAAAATTTTTGATTTTAAAAATGTTTTCTTTTGTGCAACGTTTTTATTTTTAAAATTTATAATTCTAATAATTAGTCCATCTTTTTATCAAATGTATTTTAAAAGAATTATGGAATAATAAAATTTATTTGTTACATAAATAATATAAAGGCTTATTTAATTTATAAGATTATAGAATAATAAAATTGATTTGTTTTTTCCACTGGAAAAATCTGTAACTTTCATTATGATTTGAAAATTACAATGATATCGCTATGTATATGCTTGAGGTCACTGTGTAACAGTGTGCCTATTAGCCTTCAAAAAAATAGAAGTCAGTTCAAACTTGAGATGTTCCACGCAGGGTCATCTTTCACTTTGCAAAAAGATTTACAAAAAAGCCATATTGGCTCGCTTGCTGTTCTAAATGTTCTTAGATATTTACATAAATACTGATATGATCAAACAAAATATTCATAAAGTTATTGCTCAGGTGCTTGCTGGTATCTCGGATCTATATATGGACGGTGGTAATATTTGAATTCCTGTTGTCCATGAACTTCGATGATTTCCCATACTCCTCTGTCCATTATCGTGGCCTCCTTGGATAATCTGTCAGCACTCTCGTTATGTTCCCTGTAGATGTGCGAACATGAGATGTTGTAAAATACATATTTGAATTCCTGAATCTCATGTAAGATAATGTTGAGTGTGTGTATGTGGCAGATTGAAATGTTGTTGAACCAGTTAATGATGATTTTTGAATCCCCAAATATGTTTATGCAAGTGATGTTATGGCTCATTGCGAAGTGGAGGAGGTGTCTGAGAGTAATAAGCTCGGTATAATTGTTTGAGCCAGTGCCCAGTCCTGCTTTGATTCTGTAGTAATGCTAGTTCGATTTGTGTATAATGATGCCTCCTCCACAGCTCTGTTGATTTGCAGCGCCATCGAAGAACGCCCACGGGGTGGATTGGTCAATGAGGGGTGGCGGATGGGGGCGGCGAACATGTGCAAGAGGGTGTTCTGGCAATTCGTTGAAAGCCGCAATGATACGAGCTTCCAACAGGTTCCAGTGAGCGAATTTGTCCTGAAAAACGATCTGGTTCCTCGCTTTCCATATGTGCCAGGTTACTATGGCAGGGAGGCTCATCGATTTGGTTCCTTTGTGTCTCGCAGTCCACTCGGACCAAGCCTCCGTAAGATTATGACCTGCCCAGATCCCGTTGTAAGCAATGGTGTTTCTAATACCAGCCCACAATTCTAGCGCGACCCTGCACAGTAGGAACAAGTGGTCTGTAGATTCCGACGCTGAATTGCATAACGCACACCAGGTAGGGCCGTGATGTGCTCTGCGTTGTAAATTATCTCTTGTGGGCACCTTGTTCCTGAGTACGCACTAGAAGAAAAGCTTGGATCTCGGGGATGAGGTTAACTTCCATAAGCTTTGCCACCAATCCAGCTGAGCTTCCGGTTTTTTGTGACTGAAGAGGAGTGTATATCCAGCCTTCGGAGTGTAAAATCCAAATTCCGACTAACTCCAAATCAGCTCGTCCTGCCCCTCAGTGATTCTTATGTGCGATTCCATCAGAGCCTCCCTGTATGATTCCCAAGCTTGATTCCATTGCAGTGGGAGGTTCAGATGCTGAGCTGATCGCCAAGCCTGATGGAAAATATCAGAGGCTTCTTGGTCCGCTATTTGTGCAATCACCTTGATATCATGAGCAAATAGATATTCAACTAAGTCACGAGGTAGATGATGCCTTCCCCCACTGCCTGCCCAAGGGTCAATGTCGATCCTGGCTTGAGCCCCGACTCTGATCCTCCAAGCCAAATTGTCCCTGATCATGGGCATTGAGTGAATAATGGCCTTCCAAAATGATGATGCTCCTTTACTGTTCCAGGTGGGGAGTCTAATCCAGTCCATAATGTCAAGGGGCCATATGTATTTATGGTACGTGAGACGAGTCCATAGATTATGGCTTGTTAGCAGGGCCCAACTCATCTTTGCCGCCAGTGCTTGTGCAAATAGTGGGAGATCTTTGAGTCCCCATCCTCCCCACTTCTTCGGGATTGCGATCTTCTGCCAGTCAATCCATGCAAATATACGCTTGTCTTGACTACCTGCCCACAGATATCGATTACATATTTGCTGTAGCCGAGAAAGAGTGTGTCTGGGGATCCATGCAAGAGCCATCCAGAATACCGGGGTGGCCTCCAGCACTGTTTTAATGAGGATCAGCCTGCCAGCCCTGGATATGTATCTGTAGCTCCAGCAGGTGAGGCATTTTTCCAATTTCGATATTAACCAAGTCCAATCAGCGATCCGTTGGCATGTGGGTTTTAACCAAAAGCCAAGGTATTTGAGACCCCTGTCAATCGGGTGAATGTTGAAGGGGAAAGCCTGCAGGGCATGTTGAGCCTCATTAACCGATGTACGAGTCATAGTTATTGTGGATTTTGCTCTGTTGACCTGCATTCCTGTGGCTTGTGAGAAGAGCTCAAGAATGTGAGAGAAAGTCATAGAGTCTCTCATGCTTCCATCCAGTAGGATGAGAACATCATCCACAAACAGTAGGTGAGTGAGGAAGCATTCTTCGGTAATCTTGAGTCCCCTGAGGGTCCCTTCCCTTGTGGCTGAAATGATTAGGCGGCTCAATCCTTCCATGACCAGGAGAAACAATAGAGGAGATAGAGGGCAGCCCTGCCTCAGACCCCTTTCAGAGTGGAAGAAATGTGAGGTAGATCCATTAATCAGGATGCTGAATGTAGGGGTCGTGATACAGGCCATTATCCAGTTGATGAAGGAGATTGGGAACCCCAGATGGATGAGGATCATCTTGATGTACAGCCAGCTGACCCTGTCGAAAGCTTTTGAGAGATCAATTTTCAAGAGAGTTCTCTTGAGACGTTTGGTCCAGATGGAGTGCAGGGCCTCCTCGGCAGACCCAATGGCTTCATGAATCTGCCTGTCCTCGAGGAATGCGAATTGATGAGGGGAAATGTGAGTGGATAGTATAGGTTTAAGCCTATTTGCAATGATTTTTGAGATGATTTTATAGAGAACATTACAGAGAGATATAGGGCGAAAATCGTCAAAAGATGATGGAGAGTCCGTCTTGGGAATAAGAGCTAGGAAGGTGGAGTTTATGGCATGATATAAGGACCCCGATATCCTGCATTCCTCAATCACACTAAGCAGATCCTGACCAATCAGTTCAAAGAAAGAAAGATAAAATTCAATCGTCCATCCATCAGGTCCAGGACTCTTATCTCTTTTGAACCATTTGAGAGTGCTTTCCAATTCCTCCATGGTTATCGGATTCATGAGTTCCTCCGAGTCTTCCTCATTTACAAATCTCGGAAAATGTGAAGCCACTTCTATGATTTCAGCCAGGTTTGCCCCCGGTGGGTTTCTGAATAAGCCTCGAAAGTGTGCAGTACCCAGCTGGGAAAGCTTGTTGAAGTTATCAGCCAATCCCCCATCTGGTTGGGGCAGACTCCAAATAGTGTTGGTCACTTTCCTTCCTTTTGCAAAGTTGTGGAAGAATTTTGAGTTTTCATCCCCTGCTTTTAACCAAATAGCTATGCTACGTAGCCTGAGGGATTCCTCTTTTTGTCTGAGTAATGTGGCCCTCTGATTTTCAAGTTCAATCAGTCGAGACTTATCCACTGCCGATCTGAATCCCAGGTTCCTATCATCAAGCAAAGAGCTCAGCTCTTCCTCAACAGATATAAGCTAGGCCGTATCCCTTTTGTTCTTCTCCTTGGCCCAGTTTATGACAATGGGTTTTAGCTCCGTGAGGTTCTTGCAGAACCCCCTGGCCAATGATGCCTCCCTATTGATAGGATGAGTCTGCCAAAAATCAGATACCAATTTGATAAAGTCTTGTTCTTGGAGCCATGTATGATTGAATTTGAATGGTGCCTTTGGTTTGGCCAAAGGCCCAAGGATCTCCAGGTGAATGGGGGAATGGTCCGATAATCCCCCAGATCCCACCCATTGTTTAAAATGGTGAAGTTCCTGGATCAGAGGTCCCTTCAGAAGGAAACGGTCAAGTCTGCGAGCCAATGCAGCTTCTCCCACTCTCCTGTTTCGCCATGTAGGCATGGGCTGTTGCATGGGAACGTCCACGAAGTCAGCTTGTTCTAGGGCATTCCTCATAAAGTCTGTGATTGAATCCACTTGTGCCATTGATCCCCATGATTCGCGGAACCCCATCGAAAATTCAGATCCCCACCCAGGATGGTATGGCTTGCGGTCAGCAGGGATAGATTTAACAGACAGTTCCAGAAGGGTTCTCTGTGCTGACAAGGTCCGTATACATTCACAATACGGAAAGCCATGCCCAAATCAGCTGAGAATATATCCGCCCCTAAGAATCCATGCCCACCCCAGGAAGAATAAATTCTAATAGATCTGGGGTTGAATCCGATAGCCAGCCCCCCAGATCGCCCCAAAGCATCTGAGGCCAAGAATTTCCAGCGGGGAGACAAAGAGTTTAGGCATTGCGTAATGTTAGCCACAGGACCTAGAGTTTCTTGGAGAAGTATGATGTCTGGCAGCTCAGTCTCAAATACTCTCCGAATGGCTAGTTTTTTGGGTTCACTGGCCAAACCCCTGCGATTAAATGATAGACACTTCATGGAGGACCGCATCGCGGGGTGGGTGCTGCTCTAAGGACCCCTTCAATGGTAGACTACCTGCCAGATGCAACTTCAGCACCGGCTCTCCAGATGGCTTTTGAGAGATCTGATTTTCGTCCCCTAGTGGTCTAATGCCCCATATGCAGGGGTATGATGCCCAATCCCCCACAGGATCCTGAGATCAGAGGGCGAGGGCGAAGGGAATATGGGTGGGATGACCTTGAGGAGGAAGATAAAGATGGTGAGGATGGGATTAGGGAGACGATAGGTGGAGTGGTAGAATCACTAAGAGGGGGCACAGATGGGGGGCAATGAGCCATAGTGCAAGATGCAGATGCAGATGGTAATGCAGATGAGCAATCAAAAGACAAAGAGATAGGGGTGTGGCTAGTACCCGAAGTCTTAGATGCTGCCGCTGCCGCTCTTGCCCTTGTCAGGGGAGGCGATGTAGGTCTCTGCTCCTTCCGCCCCGACTTCGTCGGCGAGGCCTGTGTTGGTGCCATTCCCTGAGCTGAGCGAATGATGACCGGAGTAGTCTCCCGAGTGACCGAGGGCGAAATTTTGGGGGATTCTTCAGGGCCTTTGATTAAAGGGCAATCCTTTGCTAAATGCCCTACTTGATGACAGTGATAGCATCGGAATGGAATGCCCTCGTAGTCTAGTAACTGAATCCTGCTGAATTTTCCCCATTTTAGTGTAATCTTCTTCTCCAACCCTTCCCGTGTATCCAGGTGAACCAGGACTCGAGCTAGGGTTCTCTGCTTGGATTCTATGTACGACCAGTCGTGATCCAGATATGTGCCGAGTGCATTCCCAATTTTTTGTAGTGCCTCTTCGCTCTAGTACTGAAGAGGGAGTCCGAGCAGCCGAACCCACAGTGGACCAGCCCCGATCTGTTCGTGCTCAGGGTCGAACAGGGGGCTCCATCACTTGAGCAGTACAGGTGCAGTCTTAATATGCCAATATTTAGCAAGAACTAGGTCGATGTAGTCCTCCTTGTTGAAGTGCAGGGAAAACCAACCACGCAGAAGTATGTGAACCTCTGGAAGATCCTTAAGCAGGTTTCCCCAAATCTCCTCCACCCATTTTGTCAATCTGTTCACAGTAAAGGTGCGTCCCCTCACATGTCCTACCAGAACCGATCGGGCCATAAGTGTCGCGCCCCCGAAATCAGCTGGATCTTTGAACGGGACCGTAATCTCTTTGTCAGTTGCCTTGATGGACCTTGTCTTCCGCTTCTTCGTGCGGGGGGCAGAGGGATGGTCAACCAAGGGACTGGAGGTACCTTCAGGAGGGGAGGGTTTTACAGGCTTCACATTAACAGCGGGGGTGCTGAAACAACTGAAGGGTCAAATCCCCGGGAAAGGGGAGGTGTGAGGAGTCGAGTCGTGAGGGGCCGCAGACGGAGGCGGGTCACCCTGAGGAAGAAAAACTTGGTCAAATGACAAAACCTGGGGGGAAAGAGAGGCCAATAACTGTTCTGTGCCGGGAGATAGTGGAGGGGCATCTAAACCGGAAGAGAAACCTGAGATCACAGCAGAAGGAGGACAGTTAGGGTTAGGGCTAGGGTTTGTGCGAGCCAATGAAGGGACCGGGGAGCTAAGTGCGGCTGAAACCGAGGCAGCAAAATAAGGGATATCGAAGATGATGCGGTCCTCTAACGGATCCATGTGCCCGTCCATTCTGCCTACAGTTGCGCGGTGAACGTGAACGGTGAACGGTGAGACGACGACAGGGTTGTGAGGTCGGTGAATAGGTAGTAGGTCAACCGACATCCGTGCCCTATAGACTGCGATATGTGTTCAGAATAGGCTCTAGGCGCTTACCCTAATCTCGCACGCTCCTGCGGATCCTGCAGCCATCCCAAAACCATTGCACCTCCTCCCGTCTCCGATCCCCCTTCGAGCCCAAATTATAACTTATAAGAGAAGGGAATCTTAATTTTATTTTTATTATTTTAAATGGTTGACAAAATAAATTAGTGTTATCCTCCTCACTCTTAAGTGAAGCATTTGCTTTATTTTTACGCATGAAATTTGATTGATTCTTATTAGTAACATTTTATTGCAACAAGCAGAAATTAAAAAGGGCCATAGAATCGAGGGGAGGGTGAGGGGAGGCGACAGGCCAGGAGGGCGGTAGCTTGGCAGATTTTCCCCATCTGAGTGTGCTTCTCTTTGGTTTAATCTACACGTACACATGATCCCCTACCTGAAACTCCTGGTAGATTCTTTTCTTATTAGCATTAGCTTTTTGTCTATCCTGTCCAACCTTCAAATTTTTCTGGACATTTTTCATGGTTCTTTCCATTTTCTCCAGCATATCCGATCCTAATATCATTTTGTTCTTGGGACTATTCCAGTTTGTAGGGATGGTACACTTCCTTCCATAGAGTACTTCAAAAGGACTCATTTTTAGTGACTCATTATAGCCATTGTTGTAAGAAAACTCTACCAAGTGTAGGTATTCTTCCCATTTTCCGGGTTGTTGCATCACATACATACGCAACATGTCCTCTACCACCTTATTGACTCTTTCAGTTTTTCCATCAGTCTGGGGGTGATAAGCAGTGTTGAAGTGAATTTGTGTGCCTAACCCCATAAATAATGCTTTCCAAAAAGCAGAGGTAAACTTAACATCTTGATTAGATATTATGACTCGAGGCATTCCATGCAGCCTAAAAATCTCTTTCATAAATATATCTGTTATTTGGGCTGTTTGGTATGTGGACTTGACAGGTATAAAATGGGTGGTCTTGCTCAGTTTGTCTACCACAACCATAATTGAGTCATTTTTTCTTTTTGATCCCGGTAAACTTGTTATGAAATCTAAGGTTATGGTATCCCACTTCCATTCAGGGATCGGGTAAGGGATGTAGTAACCCAGCAGGATGTTGATGCCCAGCTTTAACTTGCTGGCATTCTAGGCATCTGGCCAAATATTCTGCAATATCTTTCCTCATGCCAGGGCAGTAATAATTTTTCTTAATTGTAGAAAAAAGCTTTTGATAGCCTGGGTGGGTAGAACAAGGGCTTCTGTGAAATTCATCTAACATAATTTTCTTTATTGACAACTGACAAGGAACATATATACGATTTCTAAACATCAACAAATTTTCAGGGTCAATACTGTATCCTTTTTTCTCCGTAGAATTATGTGCATATTTAGCTTGTTACCAAATATAACCATATTATACATCCTTCTGAGCTACTTTATTTGCTCAACAAAATTGAATTCTACTTGACTAAATGAAATTTCGTAGACATAATGAAACTTCGTACTTAACACATCCGCCACTCGGTTCTCTTTTCCCTTTAAATGTTTGATTTCAAAACCAAATTCACTTAAGAATGCAGTCCACCGAGCTTGGAGCACACTTAAGGTGGGTTGATTGAAAAAACTCGTTAAGATGCTGTGATCTATTCTGAGAAAAAATATTTTCCCCAGCAGGTAGTGTCGCCACACTTTTAAGGCGTGAACTACAACAATTAACTCCAAATCGTAAGCAAAATATTTCTGCTCATGTTCTTTTAACTTATGAGATTTATAAGCAGTTAATTTATCGTTCTGACTTAAAACTCCGCCTACACCCTCTTTACACGCATCTGTATAGATTAAAAAATCTTCCTCGGGATCTGCAATATTCAACACAAGCGGGTGGTGAGTAAATGCGTCAAGTTTTCAAAACTCTCTTGACAACCCCTAGACCACTTGAAACTTGTTCCCTTTTTTCTACAAGGAAGTAATTGGATAAGCGACCTCAGAAAACCCCCTTATAAATTGCCTATAATAACCAGCAAAACCCATAAAGGACTGTATATCTGCCACATTTATTGGAATAGGCAAGTCTATGATGGTGTTGATTTTCTCTAGATCCACTGCTATGCCTTCAGAGGAAATAGTATGTCCTAGATACTGGATGTGATCCTTGAAGAAATCCCATTTGCTAAATTTGGCGTAAATATGGTTTTCTCTTAAAGTTTGTAACATCGTTCGAAGGTGTTCTTTATGTTCCTCCATACTCCTAGAATACACCAGGATGTCATCAATAAATATAAGAACGAATTTATCAAGAAAATGATGGAAAACTCCATTCATCATACTCATGAACGTTGCTGGAGCGTTAGTGAGTCCGAATGGTAAAACTACAAACTCATAATGGCCATAGTGTGTTCTAAATGCAGTTTTATATATGTAACCATCTTTAATTCGAATCTGATAATATCCGAATCTAAATCAATTTTTAAAAATACCACAACACCTTTAACTTGATCAAAGAGGTCATCAATTTGAGGTAAGGGGTATTTATTCTTAATTGTTAACTTGTTTAGTTGTCTGAAATCTATGCATAACCGCAAAGTACCACCTTTCTTCCTCACAAATAAAATCGGGGCTCCCCAAGGGGATACGCTGGGTCGAATATAACCCTTATACAATAGCTCTTGGAGCTACATTTTTAATTTGTTAACTCAGGGACACTCATTCTGTAGGGAGCTTTGGAAATTAGGGCAGCTGCAGGGACCAACTCTACGGTAAAATCAAGTTTTCTTTTGGGTGGTAACCTTGGAATATCCTCCGGAAAAACATCTTTAAATTCTTGAACCACTGGTATTTTCTCCAAGGAGGACAATTTATCTGTAGAGTTTGTGTGCCCTACTTGAACCACATAGATTTGACAACCTTTACCCATGCATCTAGCTAGTTGGTGGGTTGTAATGGGACGTAACTTAACTTCTCTTCTTACACCCTGAATTTCTATTCTGGTGCCATCATTGGATAGGAAGTTAATTGTCTTATCTTTACAATTTACTAAGGTCCATTATTGATCTAGCCAGTGCATGCTTATGAACACGCCACAGGAACCCAATGACAATACATTTAAATTTGTCTTAACCCGTTGTCCTGCCAAATCAATTACACAGTCTTCTATTTTTGCATTTACTCTTATTTTAGCTGTTGTGGCTAGTTGGACCAACCATGGGTTTTTAAACTTTATAATTTTCAAATGGCATTATTCTTGGGCTGACATAGCTCAAGCTTGCACCTGGATCTATTAAAATGGAAATAGGTTGAATGGATATTTTACGTTCGAGTTTCACCATCCAGGGTTGATATTTTGCCTGGAGATCTTCCAATGTTGCATTAATCTGGGGTATTCTTCATGCCATATCACTAACAGTAGAAGCTTTTTGAACATTTGCAACTGGTTCTGCTCTTTCTCTATGGGGGCAAATTTTGTAGTAATGGGGTTCCCCACAACCCAAACATTGCAAAGGAGGTTTAGGAACATGACCAAATTCCAACTTGCTTGATGCTTCACTTTCCTCTACCGATTTCTGTTAGTAGATCCATTTGGTCCCTTACATCTTGGATACTTGGTACCAAGAATTTTCACATTTTTATTGGTTCTAAAATTTTTCTGCCCTTTCTTACTTGTCCAATTTTTATTACCTTCACCCTTCTACTTTATTTGATGATAACATATCTGAGCCTTTCAGACTGCTTCATCCATCGTTTTACAGTTGTCAAACTCCAGTTTCTCTTTCATGTAGACAGGTAAACTGCTAATAAAGCGTTGGACTTTAGCCTTCTCTTCGCAAATGTAGGGGACATATCTTAACAGCGAAGTGAACTTGGCTATAAAATCATTTATAGACTATTGTCCTAGTTTTAAGTCATGGAACTCTTTTTCTTTATCATCATAGAAATGCTCAGTCGGATATCTGTCCTTAAAATGCTTATGAAATTGCTCCCATGTGACCTCCTACTCATTAATTTCTTTGACTGTTTTGATTTCTTCCCAGCACAGGGTGGCCTTCCATGCAATTGATAAATTTCTAACCCTGCCCTCAAATTTTCATCACATTCATATATATGTAAGTATTTATTCATATTAATTAACAATGCCTTTGCTGCTTTTTCAGCCTCACCATTATATATCGGTTTGATCTTTTTGAACTCCCCTTGGAGTTCAATCTTCTGCCTTTTTTATCCCAGTCTTCTTCCTTTTTTATCCCTTCTTACCAAAGATGTTATCAGATTCTTCTTCATTACCGATTCGTCCTCCTTCAAACTTCAGATGTTCCCCTGTTGTCTATGTGACTCAATCCGGTTTTTTTCATCCTGGTTGGGGTTTGGATTTCTCTGATTCTTCCTATCTAAAAGACTTTTCATAATATTTTCTTGCTCCAAATGTAATCTTTCATTATCAACTTACAAACTCCGCATCTATGCTCGTAGTTGTTGAACTGTTTCTAATAACACAACATTTGTACTCTGATTTGCCTCACCCAACAATACCCACACCTTTGGGTTATGTCTGGTAGTACCTTCTGAGGAGGTGGATCCTACTCCTGGCCTCATGTTGAGTCCGCTTCTTCTTTATGCACCATAATTATTTTGTTATTCTATTCTCACCTACTCAAGCCTGAGTGTAGTAACCTAAGGGCTTTGATACCAATTGTAACACATACCATCACACATCCTGTGTAATAAAAAAAATTAAAAGTGAACTATGATAACTTCATTTTCATCCCATTTAAGTTATGAGAGTATTAATGGATATATATTATGATTGATACACTATGATTTAAGTACCATCTCTGTTGATTCACGTTGATATAACTGTACCCATACATTAATTCCTACAAGCATATTTCATTTAACTTTAATCATATGTTATGTATACATTTAATTAATTTTCTGGAGGTGGTGACCTCCCTCCAATTCATGGTTTGTACATGCCAGGAATACATTTAAATTACCATTCAACTACCCAGCTGGACCGCTCTCTAATGCCGCTAGCTTCCAGGCGTTCACCCTTCCGGTTGCCCTGTGGTCTCTCCCAACACTGTTGATCCGGGAGGCGTGATCCGGTAGTCCACCATGATCCAAGGAATTATGCTCGACCACCGAATGACCTGCCCTCATCGTTTGATCATTTTTCTCGGAGATGCCCCGGAATATCGCTCTGCAAAACCCTAACTCCGTTGGGGTTATGTTCTAGCAACTGGGCTTTGGTCATCTGGCTCTACTCGGTAGTAAATCCGTCTCTCTAGCTCTGTCCAACAGTGAACCCGACCAGTGCATCCAACTCAACTATTGTTGCAGCGATATACTATCCACTGTTACCAGATTACTGACCTCCAGACACAGGTGAGAATTATTGGTTACAGTGACTTGATTGATATTGCTCAGGTTAAAATTTCCATGCGCCTCATAATTATAATTTGTTTATTTAACTAATGTTTGATTTTCTTACCTCTATCTGTAGGTATTGTGACTGTTGCGACATCAAATACCTCTAGCTCCGAGGAAGACACATTCAATCTCTCGATAGGTAATGTGTTTGAGATATACGTTTTGGCTTCTTTGAATTTGTTCTACAATCTTATCTTTGTGTTGAGATACCACGAAATTTGGTGCATGGATAGCCTTTAACTATTGGGTTTTTGGACACATTGACCCAGATCCCATACACCCAGTGACGAGAGGAACCTACGCTTCCTAATGGGATAGCGAAATGGTATGGATGCCTCTTTTTAAAGTTGGCTGGCCTTGTGCATGCGCCTATTGAAATGTGTCACTCTACTTTGTTTTGTTTTCCCAGACGACCTATTAAGGAATTTCTCTTGTAATTAGATATGGTTGAGAAACCCTTTGCTGTATTAAGCGATATGCCCATTTTGAAACTATCTTCCTATTAATTTCTTGTTGGAAGTAATGTTAATTGAGGGCTGGTTTGTCCACCCGGTTGTCTTAAACTGATAGTGATTCGGTTGTCTTTTAATGTGAATGATTCAAAACATAAAGACAAATTGTAATTTTGATTTACTTCGCATTTACTTATCAACATTTGGCAAGAGATTCTAGTCATTTATTTTAACTATCGATTTCCTGTAGATTACTTAACAATGTCTTTCATCTTTACCTGGACTATTCGAAATCTGCATCGTTAAAATATACAATTGCTTGTTTTTAACTTTTCTATTACGTACTAGACAATCATTCACCCAGAACAACTTGTTTAGTGTCCCAACATGACTGAACGAAGAATAAATCTGGGTTAGAACAGTAGTAGTTTACTCCTGATGTTGAGCAATACTAAACCCTATTCAGGGTTTTCTTAAGGCTTCGGAAACAAAATTGATTTTTCTTGCAATTTGCTTGAGTTCGTTTTCTTATTTCAATTTAGCGTTTCTTTCCTCGCTGACCCATAAACATATCTACAATTCCCTACTCGCTCCTGAATTGCTCTCCAATTTCCGATTTTCTAACACTGACAAAATAGTGGAATGGTTCCTCTTTCAAGAATTGGAGAAGGTTATTGAGTTGGATGTTCAAATACTCGCTTATTTCCTTCTTTTAATGGAAAACTTCATCAGTTAATCATTTATACATTCTTGGTATAGAATTCGATCATGCATACATTTCTATCAAATCTTTATTTTTCAGGAGTCATTTTCAGTAAGGTAACAAATCTACACAATCTTTATCCATTCTTCACCAAAATCTTGATTTACCCATAAAGTAGTTTTGGTACACAGCGGTTGGACATAGTCTTTCTTCCTATTAGAAAATAATCTCAATAGCTAAACAATTTTTACATAGTTTTGCCCCATCTTGATTTACCCCTAAAGTAGTTTTGGTACACAGCGGTTGGACATAATAAAAATAGTCTTTCTTCCTATTAGAAAATAATTTCAATAGCTAAACAATTTTTACATAGTTTTGCACATATATATATTTGCACAAATATATATATTTTCTGTCAGAAAATAATTTCAATAACTAGAGAGTTTAAATTTATTCTTCCACACAGAATTTGCTTATCCTCTACTATCAACTTAACTGCATTTAAGTTATTATACCATTTGAAGGTAAATATCTAGATTAAATGCAAGTAGAATAAATGCAATTAGGTTAAATGCTAGTATTCAACCACATACTTCATACCATTTTCACATAATATTAACATGTTATGCATTTATTACTTATCTGCTATTGGAAGATCAAGCAAGCATTGTCAGATGAATCCTCTCCACCCTTCCAATGAAAATTTGGCGATATTCTCCCCCTAAGCTCCTCAATATCCTTCAGAACAGTTTCTTAAGACAAAGATTAATTTGTCTCAACCTTAGGACCCCAATTCAGGTTTGCAAACACTTTCTTCCCCCAAGGAAGATAATCCTAATCCCAAGAGGTTTTCCCACGAAACTCTAGTTTAGCTCAAGGAATCGTTCCCATTTTTCCCTCTCCTTCCCTCTCTTCCTTTTTTTAGAGGAGGAGAAGGTACCGTGATAACTGCTCCAAACTAAATTGAGGTTCATACAATTCGTTAGATCTTCCATAAAGACAATGTTAATTTTCCATAACTAAATTACCATTTATTATTATTGACATCACAATAACTAATTGTTATCAGTTTACTTATCACACCAATATATCACTCTAATAGCCTTAATACAACACAAGATCACCATCTATCCAAGACCCAATAAACTATAAATTATATATATAATACAAATTTTTAATGCAATTTCAAATGCAAATTACTTTGCAATATTATTCTTCAATCTAA
>APFE031460354.1:0-11712 GCA_000404065.3 Pinus taeda | reverse complement strand
GGTCACAAGGGAGCACCGTTGAGGAGGAAGGGTGCTACAGTGCGTAGGAACTATGGTGGAGAGGAGCAAGTTGGTAACCATGGCCGACTGTGTAGGAGTATGGACCAAGGGAGTATGGGAGATTCAGCTCTGCATTGTTTAAATCAAGACTTTTTTTAAAAGAAATTAACATAGTCACAGTTATGCTTCAGTGATTCCATTGACTATCAAAAAACTTTATGCATGCCATCAACCATCAAACTTCTTCAATGTTAATGGATTCTCGTCATGAAAAAAGACTTACCAAATGCCTTCAATGCATAATGAACATTGAAATCTCACCATCTAGTGCAACACCGCCAGGTTTCAACAAACATCACCATCTTCAACGGTCTCACCTACTGTTTGCATATTCACTCCAAAATATTTTAACCAACATTCCAACACTTCCACACCACACAAGCACAAAGCTTATATGAGAGTTATTCAACCTGAGGTTAACTCTCAAATCCTTGCAATCATCACAGAGATAATTCAATTGCGCATTGAATGCAAAGGATGATCTATCCAAATGTAGAGATTTGATAGAGAGCAGAGGTGTCAGTTCTGCAAAATAGGTAGAACATAGGCAAGAGGGAGTTACAAGGCAAAAAGGAATCCAAAAATGGGGTTGACTTTGATACCATGTCTGGCCAGGAGGTAACTCAAATTGAATTGCATTTCTTCATTAAGGCTACTCATGGTTATATACAAGTAAGGAGAGACTCTTGGGTTTCACCTCCCAATGTCTCTTTATTTTCTTATTCTCCATTATTTACTATTTACATTATTTACAAATGTTCACCCAATCCCAATGATTAGGTGTCAACAAATAAAAACTATATGAATTACACATTCCATTGCTTTCATATATGATTTAATAATAATTAACCTAAAAAAATTTGTATGTGTTTTTTTGTTTTATTCTAGACTTGGTCTTTGAGTCTAGGGAGTTTTTTCTTGCCAGTAAGATACGATTTCTCTGCCAAACAGAGTCCACTTATGCCATTACTCGATTGTGCATGCATCGGTATATTTGATCATGTGTTGATCATGTCAAAGTAACCTCTTATTCATAAATATATGGCTTCATGTTAGCATGGTGATATTGAATTTATACAAAACTATGTTATGAAGTTGTTGTCTTGTTTATAGATAATTTCTTTTCCATTCTTATAGGGAGTTCTCACTAGTCATAATGAGTACAATTTGCAAAACATGATGTGAGGAATCATAAGGTCATTGTGAATAGAGCAATAAGATCTAATGTGAATAACCCTAAGGCATATTTGAAGGGAATGATAGGGAACAAGTGTTTGATTTTTTATTTTTATTTTTTTTGTTCAATTTTTTTTATTTTTTATTTTTTAATTTTTATGTATTTAGGGAAGCATATATCCTCTCTTAAGTATAGGTCTTCTTTTCAAAATTTCGGGAGGTACACTACACTGGTCAGGTAAAGCATCACTGAAGTTTCTACTAAGTACCTAGTATTGTCATATGTCACCTAGATTATATTCATGATAAATGAATTCTATATCAAATTATAAACCTTGATGAGACATATTCAATGAGATATCTAAAAATATGAACTTTATTTTTCTAACTTTACCATTCTTATCTTGACCATCATCTTTGGATTCATCACTACCTTAACTATCATCATCCCCTCCTCCTTATTTCTCCACCCTCCTCCTTACCCCAAGACCACCTCCACCTTCCATTTAATTCTCCTCTTTTATTTATTTGTCTCCTTTTTCTTCTACGCATCATTCTCACCGTCACCTTCCATTATTGTTGTTTACCTTTCTTTTTTTAAATATATTTTCATTTTTAAACTATCTTCATAATTTTCTAAATAACTTCTTCATGCAAAACGATATCCACAAAATGCAATGCTTCTTGTGTTTTTTATTTATTTTCTTCACTAATTTGTAGCACTAATGTAAGATTCTACTAGGGTAGGTGAAATCAACATTTCATATCAATAACTTCCATTTATTGTCTTCTTCCATTTCCGCGGTAAATAAAAATTAACACATGGGAAGATGGAATGGATTTTAAATATATGTACTTTGACTATACTTTTTAAAATTTCATCTATATTTATAAACGTATTTTATTTTATCATAGGATCATATTAATTTTCGATCTCTTAAGCGTTGAAAGCGATCAACTCTCAAGATGAGAATTTCTTTTTGAGTGCAAAGCTTGAGGCAAGGTTTGCACTTTGAGAGCTTTAATACCTTTTGATGCTTTCAGAGCTAAGATAGATCTATGCTAGTTCTTAATAATATTATTTATATCAATATAAATTTCAATATCTAATAACAAAATATTCTTCATTTTAAATTTCATAAAAATTTGTTATATATATTTGTGTGTCTGTGCACACACATGCTTGCACTTGGCACTTTTTTTTGACATGTTTTACAATTTAATTTTTTTAACGTGATATACATAACATTGATTATATATAGCTTAGAAAAAGAATTTATTGTAAACATTAAGTTTTTAAACGTTTATTACTTATATGTTTTAAAATATCACGGTTACAAATATCAATCATTATTATTTAAATTTATTCTAATTTGATAGACATATTATGAAGTTTTTTGATTTTTTTTTTTTTAATTTTATTAATAAAAACTAAATTACAATATAAAAAATCCAATTGAATTGATTATTATTTACTTAATTTATTCGATACTATGTTTTATTATTGTTATTGTTATTTAAGACTTCATTTTACGAGCATTACAATATCTTCCTCATATTGGACTGCAGAGTGTTACTTAATGCAATGAAGCTTAAAATCCTTAAATTTTCCTTTGATAGAGGGTAGAAAAGAAACATTTATTGTGTTAAAATGATTTTATTTCGAATTTTTGTTTATTTTATTTTGGTTATGTATATAGAGGTTTCATGTCCCAAAAAATATGATTAGTTAAAATTTTCAAATTGATTAATTCAATTTTATATATTTATCTTACTTTGTGCTGGTTAGATGGTTTTATAAATATTTTTAATTTTTTTTTAGAGGTAGATTAAATGTTTTTGTTAAGAAGATTTGTAGTTTTCTTTTTCTATATAAAGTATTCAATATTTTGTGTGTGACACTATGCCTTTGTTGTATGAGTTTGTTTTTGCCACATTTTTTTATATTAGTTAATACACATGTGAGAGAAAGGGTGCTATGAGATAAAAATTAATAGTGCATTTAATAAATAGTTAGTTTTTATAATTAAAATAATGAAGAAGATATGGTCAAAGTTAAACACCACATTTTGGATATATTTATAAAGCAATGCTCTTTTTCTATGTAAAAAGAAAGTTTTTGGAGTTAATAAAAATATTCAATTCTACATTATTTCTTCTATTTACATATGTGAGAAGAACACACATCTTCACCCTTTATATAATCAAAATCTCTCTTTTTTACTACTAAGACATGGTGAGTAAACCGTACCTTGTAACCCAAATGACATATTGAGCCTATTATTCACTTTATGCCTAATACCACCCCTCCAATACTTAGCCATATCATCTTACCCTTACCAAAACAATTAGAATTGAAAGAGGAAATGGCACAATCTTCCCCCACTAAAATTGTTACCATCAGCATTATCATTAATATTCAACATACTTATTAAATTCTATTCAATAGAAGCTAGATACTTAAGTCACCCATACCCATTAAGGTTCTTGTCATCATTTAAATATTATAATATGTGTTCTAATCACACATTTAAATATTGTATAATATAATATTTTATATACAAGTTTATGAGTTGCAATTTTTGGATCATATCTATGAAACATAGTAGTTTGCATTTGCAAGTCAGACTTGACAAGAATTTGCCATGCATACCCATAATAAGTAATGCGTGTTGCATATTGTTTTCCGTATGAAAATTGATACATTACATACCTTTTATCGAGAGGATAAATGATGCAATACTTGCCCTTTCTCATATGACACATGATGTTTTTGGTCCATAGCGTCATTTGTAAAAGCACACCTATAAAGCTAATAAAATAAACATTAATATAATTATTCTATAATTTCTATTGATCTCATATTCTTCTAATACTACTTAGCGAGGTGTACTTACTTAAATTTTTCTCTCAAATGAATCCCTTAACAAAATTCGGTTAGTGAATATGATTACATATTTTTTCTTCTTTGCATATGATTATATTCCAACGTGACTCATTATGATGTAGTCTAAGTAATGACAAGTTTGGTCAATGCTATTAAATTTTTATCTTAAATTCAAACTCACACTCATTATAATTACCTAAATTCTATCAATCCTTATCAATCCTTTACATGTTGGTATTGAATTCATAATCAACCTAATGTAGCTAAATGTGTCTATCCCCACATTGATTTCAAGCATTCAACAACTCTCTGAACCACCCCTTCTTTCATTACTATAAATATAGTTTGGTAAGTTTTAATGTTTTACTAATGATTTCCTCGGTAAATAAATATTGTAATTTGTTATGGACGGTTTCCTAGTTATTTAACCATATATTTATTGCCAAAAAAATAGAAAAGTAAATGTCATTTAATCATGATTTCAAATAAAAATTAATGAATTACATTTTTAATCTTCTAGTCGATCTTTCAGCTACAATATTAGAAAACTAGTGAAATATGTTGGTGTTTTGGAATAACTTTTATGACTTTAAAATTTTAATTTTTTCTCGTTGAAAATATTTTCTCTTTACGCTCATTTATGTCATTTTACAAGTACCATTTTAGCATGACATTTCCCTACGCCGAAACTCTAGCATCCATAAGACTATGTAAAAAATCCTAGGAAATTAACTCTCTTTAAGGTAACTCCTTAATTTGTGAGCTTCCAAGTATTATTGGGTTAGGATCTTTCAATACGCCTTCATCTATCTTATATATACATACACACATTTATTTCCTTCATTTTCCAACCAATCAAGACTTAAAAAAAAATTACTCATGTATAGAGCAAAACAGAAACCATATTCTTCATTATGGTCTTTTTTTTTTTGTTTCTTCTTTCCTTCTTGTCTTTCCTTTATGTATTTCTCAAAGATTTTTTTTGGTTTTGTTTTCTAGTTAGAGGTTCAACCTCAACAACATTTTCAGTCTAAGATCATTGGGCAGTCATCAATGATCCATTGACTACCACATGGGTAGGAATATCTTCTAGCAACTCTAGGATCATCCTAATACATCTAGGCTCAACCACCATGCTAAAATAACCTTAGCTAGTACATCTAAACCGATATGCTAGCACCTCTAAACGGAAAAAAATAGCATGTGATATCTTATTAAACTAATATCACCACACAAAGACCCATGATGGGTTCATCACCATTAATGATCCACCATCTACAACACTTTAATGAGATGTTTATTGTATTTCACTACCTCATTTACCTTCCTCCATAAATAAAAATACTCTTATAAAATTTGGCACAAATATCTTACTTTTATATCTTACAAATCCATTAAGATGTAATTCCTCTTGGACTAGATAAATATCATCACAATGTATCCATGTGTCATGTCATTTGTTTCTTTGCTCATTCTTACAGAGAACAAAAAAACAAAAGAATAAAGCATTGTACTAATACATATTTTTTTACGATGTAATCTCCCCGAATATACATAGATTCATTATGTAACATCCCTTATAACCTCACATAAATACATGGAGTTATATTTTTTTTAGAGAGTTTTCCAATGTGTAACTTTCGGAATTAATTTCCCTATTCCTTTAATGAACATTAGATAAACCATAATCACTACATAGAGTAATCATTAGTAAAGGAATAGAAAGTTACAAAACCATTAACTGCCACTATTGTAGTATATCTCAACTTACACTTCTTGATGTAATATTGTATTAATTGCATGATTATTTTAACTAAGTTAGTTGATCACATACTTGATAATATAAATGTCACATCATGAAAGGAATCAACACTATAAAAATGGTACAACAAGGAACCACATCATTACACACCGATATACTATGGAAACCCCATAGGTTGAAAACTAACAAACTTTAATTTTATTATTAAATGCTTGTGAGGGTGTTCATTTCTCACTCAATGGATTGTAAGGGAGTCCACCTCTTAAACATTTTCATAAAATATTACAAATAAATATTATTTAAATACAACATATCAAGCTAAAAACTATTACCATCATCATGATATCATTTACCCACAAATTCTCAATCTCTATGTCTTTGTGGCCTAGTTGTACACATTAATGGATCTTCTTGCAGCTGACATTCCTCATTATGCATGGATCGTTTATCAGTCACAATGTTAAACATAATATATCCTTTGCATATGTCACCATCCTTCCCTTCCATTGTTGTCGTTAGCAAACTTTGATATCATGAATAGTTAAAGTATTAATCGACCAATAATTAATATTTGTTAGTGATGCTTCAACATCTATTTATTTGCACACATAAAACATAAACAAAATATCATGTCATATCTTCTTCAACATCAATGCACACGGATTAACAAAAGGCATATAACTATCAAGTGTGTCTATAGATGAACACCACTTTAATTGTTAAACCATTATAATTGTCCTTATTATTTTGAAAAGAACTAGCACACTAATTATGGATTTTCATATAAATAGGTAAACTTTTCACAATATTTGTTATTCATGCACGTAGATACATAATCTTTCCTCAAAGGAAATTAACATAATATTGCATGCAAATTCATAATATTTACAAAGGAAAGCTATTATAACCCTATTTGCTTTTTCGGTATATGTTGACGATGTTGGACCCATGAACATGTCAAGGGATCTCCCTGGTAAGAATTCCAAACTAGACCTCAAACCATTTGGTGTAGGAGTCCCAGTAGTGGGGTGGTACAATATCACCTTGATCGCGGTTGCATGCGGAGGTAAGTGACATTTCCAAGTTGGTAGCAAGGGTGTGACATCCGCAACAAGTCAAGGAAGGTGCATGAATGGGTCTAACGCACATAACAGGGGTATGAGTTCACAACTTAGAAACCTGTGACACACATGGCTTGAAAGAGAACACACAAGAGAGATACATCACAAGATGGAAAGAAGGTTAGCCAACTATCCAAAGTGATGGTTAAACCAACAACACATCTCGATAAGATTCATACAAACATATATAGAAAAGTCCATACATACATGCGTAAACAAAAAATACATATATCATTAGAGTAACCAAGATAGCTGAAATACAATAACAACATATGCATACGTACAACTATGACCAACCACTAGTCCCGACAACGGAACATTATAGTCATTGCTACCTACTCCTCCAAAGAGATATACTAGCTCTGCGCTATGGAGAAGCCAAGGCTCGTTACAATACACTCCAAGCTTGTTGTAAGATACACCCATAGGAAGATTGGCTCCCAAAAGCTTGCACAATGAGTTATGAGGTTTTATAAATAACAAAGGGTGGGATGACCCTTGACATTCCCCTTTGTGACTCTTCACCTACCCTCATGACTCTTCAACTGCTACATGACTATTACATTCTACTATCGACACTTGGTCTTTCACTTTTACAAGATGTTACATTACAATTTGCACATGTACCCGTGTGAGACGAAATAGGCTCGAGCAAGCTGTGGAAGACATTACTAAGACTAACACAGCTCTAGGAAGACCTACCTTTTGACATCCTTGTGATGATCAATGGTGGTGAACTGATGCCAAGCTTGGTAGTCCACTAGGTGTTCGCGTGCTCAATGGTGACATCCTGCTGAAAGTGAACTCTCGCCTCCATTGCATCCGGGTACGCTGATTTGGCACCTTTGTCCAACTCGTCTCATGACATGCACATGATAGTCTTTAGTGCAGCTAGACCAAAAAAATACTGATGCATAGTGTTTGTGCTAATCTCCAGGTCTGCGCTGGTCACTATGTGCATCAAGTCATCTAAGTACATGTCCAACTCTAGTCGGACTTGGTTCTTTGACTTCGCCTCGCTGAGTGTGCCAATATATGGGATTGCGTGCATGCACACAATGACATCCATGCTTCTGAACACCAGTGCATGTGAAGCTTGTAAATTGGTGATGAGCTATGAGACTTCCTCATAGTTCCAGATCTCACTCTAGATGCGTGCCTTCAAATCTACCGCCTTGGGTTTCATCATCTTTGGCAAGTACAATGGGGCTCATTTATACCTCATTGTACATGTTTCAATGCGATCAACATTAGTGTGAAAATTTGATAAGATGTGTTCTTTCCTAGAATAACACTTCTCCCAACCGTTGGGATGGACAACCGACTTATGCATGGTGCCAAATCTGGAATACAACATTAACATGATTGTCTCGAGGGACGATACCTCATCTAGTATCTCGCCCTTACTCTGCTCTAGCAGATGATGTAACGTGTTCTCCTCCCTACTTGGCTTCTTGTATGTCTTTAGGCATGCACTCTTTCTCTACTATCAGGAATCAAACACTCGAGTTGGTGGCTTCGTCATATGCTCTGGTAGCATTGGCCAATGTTGCTAGATGATTGCACACAACATATACGATCACTCATTACTCAAACTGCGTAGGAGATATGTGAACTTCTGGAGTGGGAACTCTACGCGACTGCATAACTCTGTGTTGTGACTCATCGAAAGAAATGTTTTGCATCTCTGCCTCCAGATTGTCATCAAGGATCTCTGTGTCTCCTTCATCGCTTAGGACTTGCTCTACTTCCAGATCTCGCGAAGCCGATGGGGTGACCTCCTAGTTATGAGGCATGAGGCCGATATCCTGATCTGACTCTAGTTGGGCCATATCCATGTCCATCTGTTCTAACATTTGTTCAATCTCTTGAGCTAAGTCCTACTCCTGCAACTACTCACCTTGTTTCCTATGTGCTAGCTGCATGGATGAGCCTATGACTTGTATGGGCACAATTTCATCAATCTATTCATGATACACCCCCTTCTGTACCTCTCTCTATTGTGCTTCCTTCTCGCTTATGCATCGATCCTATTCTTCTGACAGTTGCTGCTTCAACTCTTTCAACTCATTTTCTATTTCCTCCGTATTTCGTTTCTCTCTTTGCCTTTGCGTGATCCTCTTTTCGCACTATCGCCTCTTAGCCTCAATCTCCAAAGCTACTTTCATCACAACTAGATCTTCTTTGAACTTGTGGCTTTGTTTTGCCTCTGCACTGTCAACAAACTTTCTCTTACCTTTGTCATGCAGAGGTACGTTACCCTCTGCTACTATTGATGATGGTGCTCTCTAAGCTATTGCTTCCCTCTTCTTTGCTAACCACTCTACAACTATGTCGACCGGTTCATTGAGCCTGGTGGAGTGATAACAATATATCCATGGGTCTTCCTCAGGCCATCTTGGCCTCAGCATGTTTGAGATTTTGAATCTCATACAACTTGATCCGTAAAGGAAGAGCGGGCCAAGGTGCCTTCTTCTTCCAATGCGGTCTCACTGACAACCCTGTCGAGATGTAATATGACACCTCTTGCATGACGATCTTGTCCATGGAAAACTTCGATAAAACATGTGGATCCTTCTCCACATTGTACATCGGTATGAAGGTGCCAAGGGGTGAGGCATACCAATCTGCTATGTCATTCAATCCCTACAACACTTCCTACAACATTCAAGGTGGACCTTGCTCAAATATAATTTTGTACACTGTGGTGACAAAGTGGTTTGACAACTGTGTGATAACTCTGCGGAAGCTAGATTCAGAGAAAAATATGAAATAAGTGTGCGCAGAGGTTTCTGAAGATTTCCATGCGCAACTCAAGCCTCGGAACTATTGACGGCCATAGACTAAATCCAAGATGTAAGCAGACATGTATACCTCTTCTTGATGACATTTGTGTGAATGTTGGGCTTCTGTCACCTATTCCTTCACCATGAGAGCCAACATGTCAAACCGGTTACAAAGTCTTCCTTCATTGGCCAGTTGGTCCAATGCGATCACCCAGCTCTACAGGAAGGTTTCTATGCTCTCTTGGCCGTATAAGTAGCATGCAAAGATGACCAAGAACTCATATGCCTTCCGCAGTATCTTCGTCTTGTAAACCTAGTTTGTTGTTGTCCTGAACTTGGTTGGCTCTTTCACCCAGCTCTTCAAGATATCTCTTGAATTTTCACTCTTGCTAGGTTTGTTGAAGGGTTTCTCCATTTTGATCACCAGTTCTGGCCATTAATGCATCTCCTAAAGGTCCTTCGCCCTGAAGGTAGCAAGACGTGTCTCACTGACACTGCTCAACATCATCGTCTTGGGATCAGTGTGCGAGACAATCTAGTGTATCATGTCCATGCATGGAAATGCAGGATACCTGCATGCAATCTGGTACAAGCCAAACTTGTGAATGTTGACATAAACCCTGCAGTCTTCTAGATTCTCCTCAAATGTGCCTGAGAATATATCATTGACATACTAACATTTTATCTTGATGTCCTTGTCTATGAACAACTTTGTGTCTTCGTAGATAGGCAAGCTCATAGACACTTGTTCAACAACATCTCCACTTGCACTTTCGATGGTATCCTTTGACCTCACTTTCTTTGAGGTCATTGAACCTAAACTATTGAGAGACAAACAAACAACTGTGATACCTGGAGAGACAAAAAAATTCATGGCAAAAAATCTATCAGTTGAAAACCAAAAAAGAATTAAGGACTGGCATGCATCATACCCGGGTGACTAATAGAGAAAATTGTGTAATTTTCACTAGGAGGCTGGGAGACTAACTGCCAAAGTTGTGCACGACACAATCCAGGTTGTCAGGAGGTTGGCTAACTATTGGAACTACGCAATGCACAGTCCATCCTAGCTTGCTGAGGAATGAAACTGCACAATGCGTTGTTTTAGTCAGCAAGGGCATGCGAACACACAAACTGCATTGCGCAATTTTTGGGGTCAGCAGGGCATTACCTCCTAGAATTACACACTGCACGCCTGGAGGCGAGTGCTAGAAATATTTGTGTAGTTTCAGGAGGGAAGGCAGAGCCTTCACTCTCATAAATGTGCATTGTTGTCTGGGTAAGGCAAGGTCCAAGCCAAGGCAGCCCAGACTCGCCGAAGGGCGACTAAAAACATGAAAAGGTTTGAATGCATGGTGAGACTGAGCGTAAGCAAGAATGAATGATCATGCATGCAAACAGTGTGTGCAAGATTCAAAAAATGGGAAAACAAGAATGTGTGTGGAGTGAGTCGTTGCAACATGACCATTCGTGCAAAAACAATGCCATGCATGCGACAATAAGGAGATGCAATGAAAAACTTGAAACAATGCTTCTATAGGTGTTACACTGAAATTTGTCACCATGACTATCTGCAGTTAATATGGCCCCATCAATAGCCATATTGTCCTCCTTGTCAAGCTCCATACCTCTTCTCTTCATGTCAAAACTTCAAAAAGAGAGAAAGTCACTTAAAAACATGTTTATCTCTGGGTACGCAGGTTCTCTCTACCTTGCCTGCGTGTACGCACTCCAAACACAATGTACCTGCGTACTTGTACGCTCTGTAAGCCAAAGGTTGGGTGCGTACCCCTGTAAAGGTCAAAAGGCGCGAGTTTCATCTTTAAAAAGTTACTTGTGGTCACTTCTAGAGCCTTCTAGAAGAGTGTTTGACGTGTATTGAGCGCCTCCAGATGGTTCATGCATCCCTATGATAGAGGA
>APFE031460348.1:217157-251542 GCA_000404065.3 Pinus taeda | reverse complement strand
AAAATCTATAAAACAACGAAGTAAGAAAAAGGTTAACTAAGCACATATGGTGCACCACACTTCATCATTTTACGATACTCGGATTGATAATTTATGTAGAGCAATTTAAGACGTTAAATTGACTAGACATTTTTGGCGCTGTTGCCGGAGAAGTGTAATTAGGAGACTTTATTTCTTACATCTAAAAAAAAATTAATAATTCTTGAGTATGCTCTCCTCCTGCATTTTATGTGATCTAGAAGATCAAAAAAAGAATTGTTATGTTAAAAAAGAAAAAATGGGACAAAAATGAACTTCATCATTTCATTTGATTCAAAAAAAACTTTAATTTCAATAAATTGTTTTGCTTAATAAAATATATATGATATTTTTAAAATCTTTGAAATATATATATATATTTATAACAAATATTAAAAAAAAAAAAAAATTCATTGTTTTGTTCAATGAAATATATATGTATATTTTCTTTTGAAATATAACTCTAATTTATTAACAAATCAATTTAAAATAAAATAAAATAAATTTTTGTTTATAAAAATATATGTATATTTTTTAATTGGAATATACATATGTAATTTTATTAAAAAAAAAAACCAACTCCATCAAAACCATGTAGGGCTAAGAGCATAAAAGTTTTTTTTGGCAAATGAAATAAAATGTAACATGTGATTGCATTTGGAGTATCAACGATAAGTGAAGGATCGAAACCGTGAAATGAAGCTACAATGAATTGATGTTTCATCCTCAGTATCGATTTCAACAAACCTGTAATATAAAGTCTATTCCATTAGCGCTGAGCTCAATAGTGGAATTTCAAAATGCAGATCAAAATTACTTAAACAGGTGTGTTAATTTAGGTAAATCTGACGAACATATACTATCTCCAAACACATACAATCAAAGAAAATCTCCATATGGTAGGTTATCACCACTGTGACTGCTCATAATACTGCTGCAAGAATTTTCCAAAACGCTCATGAACCTGCAAATTCAAACACAGCAATTTAGAAAAAAAACGCAAAACAAAGAAAAACATCAAACTTTGAGAGCATGATTTGGCCAAACGAAGGCGAATTTGGAAAAAAATAAACCATGGGTTTTTTTCCAGTAGGGTCAATTAGATAACCCAGAAACCGTTTTAAGAAATTCTTGGTCGTTTAAGAGAATTTTTCAGTTCTTTGAAGCCCATTTTTGTAGGCCGCGAGGAAAAAAACAAGATTTGAATTAATTAACTGACAGTTGATTTTCGGCTGCTTTTGATTTGAAATCAATGGAATACTAATAATTAACTATACATCTTCCACCTTTTGCCACCACGTCTCTCGCCTTTTATTGCCACCTGTTAACAAGTAATCCCAATCGAAGACGACTCTGTTTAGTGATTAACTCCTTCATTACGTGAACCGGTTGACTACGCCTCTTTCAAACTGATCTGTCAATTTCAATCAAACTTCTCCAAGCACCCATCTAAACAGCTATTCCTATGCTCGACATTTTCCTTGCTAAAATATCGACACGTGTTGATACTCATGGATCTTGTCTGTGTACATGTTTAACTTTATCATGGCGTGCTTGGTAATTTGACCATACTTTCAGCCAAAAAATCTGCAATAAAACAACCTCTGTCAACCCGTAATCCCATGAAAAGCGCTGATCAAGCTCATAACTATTTTCCACTTCATATTTATCAAACTGCGCTTACAGCGAGGGTGTATTATATGCTTTGGTTTTAAGTGATATGAGTAAATCAATAATTAGCATATGGCTGAATCTAGTTTTTGGAATTTCTTTAATCAATGGCCTTGAGAGTTATGCCTTGGTACCAATTGATCTTGCTGCTGATCATACAAAAATTGGAGGATTGCGTGCTGAATTTCAAAACTGATAATTGACTATCTTTTAGCTGCGGAATGCAGCCACTTTCCACAGCTGATTCAACTTTCCGTAGTTGGTTCAACTTTCCGCAGCTGTTTTTGTTAAACTCTAGGTTGCAGGTGTCATCAAGCAAAACAAGCCACATGGGTAGCTGGGAAAATGTCAGTACATGGATGGTGTCTTATTCATTTAATCCAATTCAATGAAAAAGACCCCGGTCAAAGGGAAGTCCAATTGTGTGTTATCACTAAGTCGCCACATGTCAAGAAAAAATAATAATAATTTTGAATCAATGAAATGAATAAGTTATTTTCTCACTTTTCTAAAAGTATTGATTAATTTTGGACTGATGATGAAAAATGAATGGCTAACCTTTTATTCTAGATTTTTAGCTACAGAAACTGTGCACATTCCGCAACTAAAGTCCAATTCCACAGTTGTTCTCTAATTCCGCAGCCAGAAAAACCTCATTGTTCAAATCAGCCTATCTTTCTCATACAAAATCAGATTTTGATGATTCAAGTACCATTGGAAAGATCTCAACAAGATCTACACAATGAGAAATCCATCATTAGAGTTTGAAATGGAAAATAATGAAATAAATTGCTAAAAATAAGCAACATTCAACTTGGGGCACCAATTCCAAAGCAGGTATAAATTCTTTTGATTTTTCCTTTAAAAACTTGTTTCATTAATAAAAATTCTTAGTTTTGTATGTAAATATCATAATTAGAGAGATTGGCCATCTCTCTCCTTTGATAATCTTACATTCCATTGCAAAAGAAGTATTAGTTTTTTTTGCAGGTTCTAGGAGGAAGGACAAATGACTGCAAGATAATGGTGTCTCTCTAAGAGACCAATTTGTTTCATAAGAGGATGATCAACAACAAAGAGGAAATATGCTGATGCAAAATCAGATCCAAACACTTGAAAAACTTTCAGATGCTATTGTCCCCATCACACCCATACTTCATAATAAACCATTCACCTCATTTCACTCCATATTTTCCATTTACATTCACATACACTTTCCATCTCTTTTTGTCCACTCATAACCCACGAATATAAGCAAGAGGCTCATTCACATGCTTATTGTCCATTGCCATTTCTACTCTCCATTGCCATCTTCCATCTTCATCTTCCATTTCTTGTCATTTTCATTTCCCAAATAAGCCTTACTTCAATGCAAATTACTGAGTCCATAGTCCTTTGAGTCTAAGTTCTTTGTAAAAACACCTTGAGGCTTGCATGCCTTAATGGCAAGTTCACATGGTGACAAACAATGGGAATACATTAATGTCCCTTGTTCGTCAGATCTTCTAGGTGACTCGACATCGGCAAAATCATTTGTACCTAGCAAGATATGTTTGGGCATCTTGACTCTCATTGTCATCAATGGTGAGAGTTCTCGTGTTGACTAGTAGCATCCATTAATGGCCACTAAGTCAACAATTTCCTACTATGTTTGACATCAGAACATCTTTTCACATAGTAGGAATTGTGCCAATGAGTTTTGAAGACATGAAAACTATTATTTTCAGCATTTTGGAGTAGATTCAACAAGTTTTAGAAGAAGCAATAAAAAGTCATATTATCTCTTTATCCATGAATCCTCTTGTTCAGCCACTTGAAGAAGAATATGATCAGAATTTTGCAGCCACCACACATGCAACTCATCCATTCCAAAGGGTAAGTGAAGGTACGTCATTTTCTAACTTTTGACCATATAATTCCATAAAAAGCTAAAATGATAATTATTGAAAAAACATTTTTCTTCCTCATTTCATAAAATTGTCAATACCATCAGTTGGGGGGGGAATACATTCATATTCACATTTTTCCATGTCCATATCATATTCAGGAGCTCACATACTTCCAACAGATATTAACTATTACATTATTATTATGAGCATACAATGGCTTTTCAAAAAAAAAGTGTTTAAAAGATAAATTGGATACAAACAAAAGCACGGTTGTTACACAAGAACCAACCATCATGGAATCCAATAAAGATATACTTTGCAACAATAATCAAAATATCATTATGCAAAGTTCAAAGATAAAAATAGAAGACAACAAAAAAAAAAGTGGTTGTAACACAAGAACCAACCATGTTGCAATTCAAGTAAAACATTTTGCAGAAATATGAAGTTATCAAATGATATCATGCAAAGTTAAGCCAAAGCTCAAGGATCAAAAGAGTTAATGTAATATATATTGCATGAGGACATACAATAGCTTTAGTTGGGGGTATGTTGAGTCTTGAAAATGTCATTCATTTACATTACACTTTCACTATTATGTTCATTATATCACCTCCATTTCACTACTATGTCACCACATTCATCCCACTTTCATTATCATTGGGCCACATTTATGTTTTTCCAATCATTATTAATTCTAAGCCTTTTAAGTGAATTTGTGGTTAAAAATTAGAAAATAATGTGCATATGCTTATACCTAACAAATGGGTTGAGATTGTTGACATGTGTAGGTTGAAAAGAAGCTTCTAGAAGACCCTTATGTGGCACTCTAAGGCCAAATTCGAATTTGAGTGGAAAGAATCATGGGATCATGAGGATATGTGTCACATCTCCTAATTGTATTGTAACTCTAAAAAGACATGTGTCTTATCAGTTCCTATTTTGATTAGGACTCTAGAGGTAGAGGGAGAGATTCATGGACTCTCATTACTGAGATGGCTTCTCATATTTTTGTATAAATAGGAGATCTCTCTCCTTCATTTGTTAGTTCTTAAGTCTCAGTTTAGAGCTTAGCTTATTAGTCTCAGCTTGTAAGCTTAGAGTTTGGAGTTCTTTAGCTTAGAGTTTGTAGTTCTTCCTTGATGGCTTTTGAAAGCTTTGGATAGCTTGGTTGTACTCTGTAATTTTGAAGCATTTGAATAAAGCTTTGATGTTCTCAACATGGAAGGAGATGTGAAGTATATGTCATGGAGCATATTAGAATATAAGGTAGAGTAGATTTCATTTTGTAAATTTTGTTTTGATTTCATTATGTCATTTGATTGCTTTCAAGTTTGATAGATTAGATTTTTCATTCATGCAAGTGTGTTCAACCGATTGATTGTAGATTATTAATGCACATAGCCTTTTAATGACTAATGACATGATGGAATTATCTTGTCCTTCTGCTGATTCATTTTCTTAGTTCTAAATCCAGCATTATTTATTTCTTTCAGTTTTGTTTTGTTCATTTACTTTTCTGCAAGATAGATATTAGACTACTCATGTCATTTTCAGTTACCTCCTATAGGCAGAGCGAGTCGAATGGTGAGGGATTGAAGTATGAATGCATAGTTTGATATTAGTTTACCTTTCTGCAAGTTAGTGATTAGATTACTCATGTCATTTTCAGTTACCTCCTATATCCAGAGCGAGTCGAATGGTGAGGGATTGAAGTATGAATGCCTAGTTTGATCTTAGTTTCATTTTATGCAACTTAGATATCAGATTACTCAATTTGTTTATGATTACCTCCTATAGCCAGAGCGAATCAAATGGTGAGGGGTCAGAATATGAATTGATGTAATAAGATTTAGTTTACTTTTCTTATAGTTTTTGAATTGCTTTAAGTTCAGTTTTCTTTTTATACACCAGCAAGGATACTGGGTTTCATAGTCACTAGCTCATTGTTTGGTTTAATTAGAATTTAGGTACATTTTTATTTTCTCTTAATAATTGATTTCATCATTGCAATTTTGAAAACCTTTTTGAAAACTTTGATCAGTATTTCATCTTTTGTTTGATTGAAGTAGCTGCATATATACACTTTTGATTAAGTACTAACTCCACCAATAACATGTTTTAAGATCTTTTGAAGTGCTAAGTTTTGGAAGTTACCATTAGGGACATAGACTTTGTCTTGAAATCTACATCCATACTTTACCTTTAAAAGTATTCTTAAGGCCTTAGAATAGAATTTCCATTTGCATTAGACACTTTAGGAACCCAACAAAAACAAAACCCCAAAACAAAATAAAATATATAAAACAACGAAGTAGGAAAAAGGTTAACTAAGCACATATGGTGCACCACACTTCATCATTTTACGATACCCAGTTTGATAATTTATATAGAGCAATTTAAGACATTAAATTGACTAGACATACCCCTGTGGTTGGGGAGAAGATGTTCCTATGTTCTTTCATAACCATATCTATTTGTTGTTGTTGCTGCGTGGAGTAATCCTTCTTAGGGGTCATGGATGTGGTTACGATCTTCCCCTTACTTTGATGATCTTTCTGCATTCCTTAGAGGAGATCAAAGAGGTGGCGGTAGGTGGGGCTACCTCCAATATCTTATATAATGAAATACCCAAAGAAATAATGACGGTGCAAGGCCTTGACTCATACACAGCATGTCACCTCCACAAGTATGGTTGGCCTAGTAATACATCACAAACATCAAGAGATGCAACATCACATAATACCTCATCTGTGAAGGGCTTGATGTTGTAGGGAAGGCGGCACTATTGGTGGACTCGGAGATCTCGTCCTTGGTGAAGCCAGCTGGTACTGTACGGTTGTGGGTGTGGTGTAATCGGCAAGCCCAACCGCTTCACGACCTCTGCTGAAATGAAGTTCTTCTGGCTCTCACTATCAACAATGAATTGCAGTGGTGAACCCTTCACCCACATTTGTGAGTGGAAAAGACACTCCCCCTCCTTTGGATATTTGGGCTCATTCTTCTAGACCTTGGCGGTGGCAACAGTGGTGCTGGGCTCCGCATCAATGATTTGCTTCCCTTTGCCATTCCCCTTGTCGGGTTCTGACTTACGGTCGGAATATGCATCTGATTTTGAAGCCTTCAACTCGACCACCAACGACTGCTTGGTCCAACACTCACTTGTGTTGTGAGTGGGGCTCTTATGTAACTCACACCACTTTCCTGTGTCCTTCTTTGACTTCGTGATGTTGTTCTTTTCTTGCGACTTCGACAGGTTGTCTTGGGTCACCCTGCATTGGCTTTGTCCTTTGTTCTTCAGATTCGCAGATCCAAAGTCTCACTTCTTTTGTTTAAACTTCTGCTCGATTTTGACAGCGTATCGGTACGTTGTGCTGAGCGAGGAGATGTTCAGGAACTCCATCTCTTCCCGAATGTATTTGTGTATGTAGTCACGGTATTTGAATACCAAATGTAGCTCAAAATCCTTTATACCCAACTGTGTGCGAAGGGTATGAAAAATATTTGTGAACTCTGACACATTTTGGTCCCTTTCCTGCCGTAACGTGGTCCACTTTATGTATTTGTCCTCATAGCTTTTGACAAGATAGTATTGCTCCTTGATGGCATCCTGAAGGAATTCCAAGTGGGTGCGGTTGAAAATAGTGAGCCCGTACTTTCATCCTTCTGCTCGCAGTAGGTTTCCCACCAATCCTTGATGTGGGGGGCTTCTTTGAGAAGAGCAAAAATAATATTTTCCCAACTGGAAAAATCATGAACAGAAAAATACCAATCTAGCAGATTTAACCATTTATCTATAGCATCTGTGTCTATTTGACCCTCGAAGATGGGGATTTCAAAATTAGCTTGTACCTTAAAGGGTGTAGCGTTTCTAGAGTAGTTGTTGGAAGTCGATGCGTCACCTCTAGGTAGTCGCTGAAGGATCTGGGCAAAGTTGTCCATCATCGTGTTCCTTTGTCGCTCAAGGGCTTCTTCGAGCAAGGTTTTGATAGGATATCCTACCCCCTCATCTTTCTTTTCATCCACCATGGGAGGCCGTCGGGATTTTTGAGGCTGATCTTGCAAAGTTTCAACCAGATCGAGCCCTAGCTCTTTATATCCCAACCTCGTTAGGGACATGCAAAGAAAAACAGAGAAAATGCATACCACTCCAATACCACTGATCCAAATTTAAATAGGAACGCAAAAAATTATAGAGATAACCATAAACACAGAGATGCAGCAGAAATAATACTTCATTTCATTAATGTAAAATACTGAAATATGCTTACAAACAGAAATGGAAATAAACCAGCTAAGGCAATGGTAGCTTATCTTTGAGAAGATATGTGGCAGCTACATGCCTCTGAACTCTGTTACAATGATGCTCAAAGGCCTATTTATTGTTGAGAAACAATGGAAAACCCTAGCATCCAAAAACCTAACCCTAGAAGATGAAATGCCAAACTGTGGGCCCCGTTTGGGTAAATTGGTACATCAACTTCCTGGGGTCGTAACTTTGGCATCCGATCTCTGTTTGATGCATACAATAGCTCATTAGAAAGATTTATCTGAGGACTATAACTTTTGGAAGAGCAACATTGGTCTATGACCCATGTTTCTCCCGATTGTCCCAAAAAAACATCATTTATGGCCTCAAAACGGCTCCGGAAGTTCAGGACTCGAAAAACTGCTAAAAATAGTAAATTGTGCTACAGTTAAGGAAACTGAAAAGCTAAAAGAGACAGTTGTGGGGGTCCAAGTGGGATAGGTGGGTGGCCACCAACATCCACCTGGATCACCGTCCCACTGAAAATCTTCGTGTCTACACATACAACGGTCTACAATAGCTACAAATTCTTAACATCCCATCCACTTTCGCTTCTTGCCTCTATCATCCTCCAGTTCAACATGATACTCATGTCATGATTTGAGAATGAAGGCTAAGCATGAGCATCTTGCTCAAGAATGAACCTTCCAAAATCCTACGACATTCTGTCACAAATACAACCATTAAATGGAAAAACACATTATGCAAGAAATGAAAATCGACGACATCTTCTTTTGCTCCTTCAAAGCAAAAATTGTCACATCATGTAACATCGCCATGTACTTTTGCATCTTGGTGTACGAACTATCAACTAAACACAAGTTTAAAAAACATTATCGACGAAACATAAGTCGACAAAAAATGCCTCTTCATACAACTGACTTGACTTAAGAGTCAAACATAAGTATGTACAACAACTCGATGATTCTTTGCATAAACAACAAGAATTTCACATCTCATGCAACAATCCGTCAACATATCCCTTTCATATTTGTACATAAAATCAACTCTTCCAAGTCGATATGACATACATGTGACAACAATCGACACAAGTCGACACTCATGCATGTATCCAAACACAAGGAAATTAGCAACAATTCCACTGTTCACACACACACAAACTCTCATGTATGTGTACAATTCTTCAACTCTCCCTCAAGTACAAACACAAGTACAATAAACCCAAAAACATGTATGGGTACATAAGAGCTGAATTGATAAATTTGTTGCAAATGAAGTGAGTAAAATACCCCACTTTCACACACCTTCTTGGCGAAAATATGCAACATCAAGAATGCATTCACATACAAATTTGTAACCACAAATTGCCTTCTTTACTGCATTTAAGTGAGTCAAACAGAGCTCCACTTTCAACATCTTGCATCATACAAGTTGCAACAACTTTCAATATAAAAGTAATGCATTCATAAGGCAAAGATATGCATTTTTAAGGCAAATAATTGCATCTATCAAGAAAAGAAATGCAAGCCTTATTTGGATAATAAATCAAACCATTTCAATGGTGATTCTTGCAGCTACACATCATCTTGTGAATCATCTTGACCCACATCAATTATGGAATCCTCTTTTTCATTCTTTCCAAATTCTCTCTCCACCTTATTCAAATGTCTTTTATGAGTTGTTGGATGTGAAGTCCAACAATTTTCTATGAGATTACCTTGCTTATGGAAAAGAGTGCAAAATAATTGCATCTTCTTTGCAACATGGTTTCCATTAGCCAATGGACCTCTGGTTTTCTGTCTCTTTTCTTTTGAAAGTTTCTTGTATGTGGACATTTTCTTCCAACATCTTGAAACATTATGATTATTCAAACCACAAAAAGAACATGTAAATTATCTCCAAATCTTATGTGAAGATTTACCATGTTTATCATAATCAAAAGAAACTTGATTAAAGGAAGATTTATACCTTTCACTTTCACCTTTGTCGCCTTCTTGAGGAGGCTAATTTGATGAGGTAGTGGCTCTCTTTAGAATACCAAAAATGGTTTAAATGACCTTAGAGATTTCAACATCCTCTTATTTTCCCTTTCCACTAATTGCATGCTTATGAGCATCTTCTTGCAAAGTGGGTATAAAACTTTTGCATTCCTCATGAACACAAACTTCACAAGCTTGAGGTAATGAACATGAATTGAAATTCCCTCTTGGAACACCTTCATGTGCCTCCTTGGCTTTGGAGCATTCTCCATCATGTTGTCAATAACCAAGACCCAAATACCTAGGCCTTTCCTCAACAACAATTGGTTCAACTATGCCTTGTGCATGTTTTCCTAACCCTTTACCTTCTAGCCCATATTCATCAATAATTTGGACCCTATTCCTCTAGTGTGTCTTTCAAAAGCACCAAAACATTCATTTTGAGAGGAAATTGAAGATAAACTTGAATTGCATACCTCATGTTCATGCACATACTTGGCGGTTTCCTTGGCATCATAGAGTAAAGTCTCCATCTCATGCATATTTTCAAGAAGCTCTTGCTTCTCCTCCTTCATGGCCATCAACTCCTCTTGAAGTATAGTGTTCTCCTTCCTATCTTCAATCATATTTTGCACCATATCTCTCATGATGAAAAACTCTTGCAACATATCTTCATCAAAGAATCTTGCTAAGGAAGAAAGATTAGAGACATCACTTGTTGAAGCTGCCATCACATAAACTTGCACACTATTAATTCTCCTCGCACAAATCTCAAGAAATCAAGAAAATAAACCTTTGATCTGATACCAACTTGATCCGTAGCTGAATGTTAGTTTTTCTATTCTAATTTCAACTTCAGATTTTAAAACAAATTCTTTTCAATTGCTTCATGTGCATGGTTCTCTTATGGTGTTTGTCATTGGAAACATGTGAATTATGTCAAGTTTTATGTCATAATCACGAGCATAATAGCATGAAAGACAAGTGCTGAAAAAAACAAGTAAATGAATAGAAAACCATCAAGGAAAACACTTAACATAGTGTTTTGATAAAGGAGTTCACCCCTCTTGGGCTATATCTCCTTGGTCCAACTTCCATGGCTTGGGCCTCTATGTTTTCTCAAAATGGAAAAAACATAGTTTACAATTCTCTACATCTCCTGAAACCTACTTCAATGTACTCAGAGAATCCAAAAACCCCTAAGATGACTCTTCAAACTCTGCAAATGGACTACAACTATTTTGGGTTTGACCTCCTTTCCTGGTGGCCCTAGGCTTCCTTAAACTTCAACGTCAAAATATCACATACAAAAGTGCCTCTTTGCCTCTGAAACCTATTTCATTATGTTCAGAAGGTCCAAATCATCTAGGAACACCTTTTTCTGATCCCCCTTTGGTCGAATTTTTCCCAAGTTATGAGAGAAACAATTTTCCCTAGAAAACCTCCTCAAAATCTAGAGGAACTCTAGATTTTTGGAGGAATCTTTGGATTTGGTGGAACCACCAAAACTCTTGCAGAATTAAACTCTTGTTTAATTAATGTTAAGTTGGATTAATTAGCGGTAATCTAGGATTAGCGCACTTTTAAACCACACAACTAGGCTAACTATTAGTCGTAACTATGGTGGTCTCTGTGATTTGGACACATGTCATGGTTAGCACAACCCACACGGCAAAATAACTGTTACCTCGACAGTCTGGAGGAAGGGACAGATGACATAGCATAACACTTAGCGGTTGTGGTTTGCTGGCACAGGAGGTTACATTAACTGTTTGCCATAGTAGTGTTCACATGGAGCATTAAACTTTAACGATTAGTTGTCCGCTGGATGTAACATTAACTGTGATCATTAGCGCATTCACATGGGGAGGGTTGGCCCTCCCTAACTGCCAATCCCAAATCGCTAAACCATAAACATGCACAGTGATCATAGTTGATTAAGTAACAACTGGTAGAGGAGATGGCAAAGAGCTTTGGTCCTAGAGGGGAGTTCGTAGGGTTGAACCCTAGTGCCTCCATAAAATTTTACCACATCATCGTAGGGGCACATGGTGGCCTCTGGGCTTGCCACATGTCACCTTCCCATTAGTCCAACTCAACCTTGCAAACCCAATAAAAAGATGTCATTTGGTGCAATATGACTCGTCCACCTATATGGGAATATTCCAAGGAATATTCTCCTTACTGACTAGGCTATATGGATGCCCAGTCAGCATCCCAGTCAACCTTTGCGAAAATTTTGCATGTTTGGTGAAACGATAAACGAGCTCTAACTTCATCATACAAACTCATTTTTTAACGAAATGAGTTGCATTGGGATCATATCACTAAGACGAATGTGGTCATTTAGATTTTGAGTGATTCTGAGCACTTTGATTTTTGAACAAATTTTTGCCTAGAATCCAGACTTCGATCAGTAGCCCATTTTGTTGTGGGGGGACAAGTATCCTCATAATTGACCCCTTATTTCTATGCAAAACCTTTTTCCATTAGTCTAGCTTTATGCTTGCCAAGTAAGACATTTTCTTTATACTTTTTCTTGAAGACCTAATTGCAACCAATTGGTTTGGTTCCCAATGGAGTATTCACCGGATTCAAGGTTCCATTATTTATTAGGGCATAATACTCTTCCTTCATTACTTCTTTCAATTCATCATGAGAAGCAACTTCTTTGAAGGAAGGTGGTTTGAAATCCATAAACAAATTTAATTCACAATCATAAGAAACATCCATATCAACAGGTGAATCAGAATTATCTACATCACCCCCATTTTGTCTAGTAGAGATTCTTGTTCTTATCTTTCCAGCCTCATTAGGATGAAAACTTTTAAGTGTCATAGTGAGTCATTTCAGAGGACCTTTCTGATATGGCCTAGGTTGTTTAGTTGACTGAGACAGAGCTAAAACAAGATTTAGCCTTCCAATTATCTCAATCACATCACTCAAAGTGTCTTCTTCATCAGTGGTTGGAGCTTCATGAGGGGGAGAGAGTGATTTAGAAGGATATTCCACAAATTGATCCAAGATAGGGATCTCTGCTTTAGTAATCTCATTATCAATTTCTTGAAATGATTTTTCATGCCCAAATCTGTCCAAACTATCTGTTAGAAATAAGTAATACTCACAAAGGGGGGTGAATTAGTATTATGAAAATATTATAAAATTTCTACAAATAAAACTTATTTAGAAACCCACTTCAAAAATATATAACAATGTCCTTCACATGCACAAGAAAAAAACAATCACTCATCACATGTAGACACTTGGATTTTAGGAAACCCCCCTCTAGGGAAAAAAACCCCTGAACTGTTTGTTGCTTCTTCTTATTATCTATTGCTTTGAAATATTCTCATTTACATTACATCAACTAGCCGCCACCAGCAATGGAGCACCCACTCCTTGAATTAAATGAGAAATGTTTTCCACAACCAACTTGGAGCACCCACTCCTACAATAGATAATCAACATGCACTTAACTTGAAGCCCCTACTCCAAGTACAAACAATTATGCAATCAAGACAATAATATTTAAAACTAAAAACACTAATGCACAATACAAGGATAGCAACAAATAAGAACACTCTAACAGTAAAAACTACACACTCTAAATGAGAGAACAAATCTCCAACACACACTTCCTTCAAAATGATCTTGAATCTTTGCACACAACTTTGAAACATTGATGATGATTAATTTCTAAAGAACACTGCAATATTGAAGCTCTGAACTATTTGTTGCAATTATTGGTTTGTGCACATTATCTATATTCACACCCACTCGTTCACACTACTAGAGAACCAACCAAATGAGCAAATTTTCTTCTCATATTTGTAATTTCTAGGAATGGTTGTGTCAATAAATTCTTTAGATGATGGATCTCGCCCAAAACATTTTCACATGTTTCAAATTTGATTGAGATAGGTATGTTGATCTAATCAAGCCACTTACTCCACTAAACATTTGATGTTTTCAACTTTGATCACCTTCTAGAGGCACCACAACATGTTTCGACCTTTTTCTGGGAAATTTTGACCATGATCATCACCAAATGCAAAATAAAATCAAAAGTGCACATGAAATCCAGAGAAAATATCATGTTTACTTTCAACCATAGGGACAAACTTTGAAAATTGGGTTGCAATTATACAAAAAAAATGTCACAGGGTGGTTGAAGCCTTTCAACTGCGTGCGTAAGTTGTCATCCATGCGGTTGGGCAGAGCATGATGTAAAACACAAATATTTCCTTAGAAACTTGCAACAGAGCTTCATGGTGTTGATATGACTTGTAAAACATCCTTCCAAGCCCATATTGACATCATGAAACCATGTACATGACTCAACAAGACTCGACACACAACATCAACTTGACCTCTATCAAAGTTTTAACTCATCTTCAAATGAGGCTTTGTTACATCATGACACTTCTTCTACAGACCTTCTGAGACTATGACAACATTTTACATCATTATGACAACCTTCAACAAGTATACAATAGACTCAAGATGATACATAGTGACTCATGAGTACATGACTTACAACAAGTGACACTAATGCCAACACAACACTGCCAACAAACTCCCCCTTTTCTAATGATGTCAACCTGTAGCTTTTGAAGACAATTATTACATTTACATACAACAGTCTGAATTTGAGAACATACATAACTCACTCTCTTCTCCACCTTTGACATCAATGGCTACATGGAAAAATAAAATACATAAGACAATGTGATACATAGACAATGATAAAGTACTCCCCCTAAAAGGCTGCAACAAATACTTCCCCTAATCTAGTGAACACTCCCCCACAAATATATTTGAGACCACACCATATTGAAGAAGCAATATACATGAATAATAAATCCATCTTGAAATGAAGAAGAAGAAGCAAGAAAATAGTTCATGGTGCTTTGAAAAGAAAGAAAACAACCAACCCCAACCATTTTCTATATTTTACAGTTGTGCTCTTAGTGGAAGCCATATGAATGTAACTAACTCCATGAAAAACTCCTCAATGCCTTCGAAAAGACACAACACCCATCCGCTCTCTAAGATATTCAAATTTTTCCCTTGGAAGTAGCTTAGTGAATATGTCTACAATTTGTTAATTTGAAGCAATATACTCCAACCTCACAACTTTGTTGACCACTTGTTCTCTCAGAAACTGATATTTGTTGGTATGTGCTTGGTCTTGGAATGAAGAACTAGATTTTTGGAGATTCTTATTGTACTTGTGTTGTCTACCATAATAGGAATAATCTCTTCATACTCAATATGCATGTCTTGAAGAGTTTACTTCACCCATAGCATGTGTGTACAACAATAGGTTGCTACTATATATTTAGCTTTAGTAGTGGACAAAGAGATAGAAATTTGTTTCTTACTTTCCCAAGAGACCAAAAAATCTCCCAAAAAGTGAGCTACACCTAAAGTAATTTTCATGTCATCAATACTACCAATAATCAACATCAGTAAAAGTAATCATATTGAAATGCTTACCTTTGGGATACCATAATCCATAGTCTAGAGTGCCTTGAAGGTAAGACCAATCCTACAACTTGCATAATATCAGACATAGAAGTAGTTAGATACAATAAGCTACCAATTATGGAATGATGCATGGATTGATTTCCCTCTGGTGATTCATCATCTTTACTAAATTTACAGCCAGTTACCATAGGAGTGCATATTGGTTTTCAATATTCCATGCCAAATTTCTTTAATTTCTCTCTAAGATACTTTGATTGAGAAATGAAAATGCCTTTATCACCTTGAATAACTTTCAAACTAAGGAAGAAAGTTAAGTTACCCAACATTGACATCTCAAATTCCTTTTTCATTTATTTTTCAAATTTGTAGCCCATCTCCTCCAAATCGCTCCCAAAGGTAATATCATCTACATACACAATGATTATTAGAAAATGATCGCCTTCAAATCTTATATATAAATAGTTGTCCACGGATCCCTTTTTAAAGCCTTATTGTTGTAGATGTTTATCTAGATTTGCATACCATGCTCTTGGAGCTTTTTTCAAGCCATAAAGGGCCTTTTTCAACTTGCACACTTGATTCTCATCATCACCCAATAAAAAACCTTCAGGATGTTCTATATAAATTTCCTCTTCTAGATCACCATTCAAGAAAGTTGAAGCATCCAAAGGCCAAAAACATTCTGAATTCATCTAATCTAGCTACAGGTGCAAAAATTTCATCAAATTCAATACCTTCTACTTGAGTATATCCTTTGCACACAAGTCTTGCTTTGTTCCTTACCACCTTGCCTTCTTCATATAGCTTGTCCTTGATAAACCACTTGGTTCCAATGATGTTTTTGCCCTTTGGCCTTGGGACAGGATCCCATGTATGACTCTTCTCAATATGATATAACTCTTCATTCATTTTCTTCACCCAATTTTGATCTTCTCTAGCCTCATTGAAGTTTTTGGGCTCTATTTGAGATAATAATGCAAAATGTTCTTGATTGAAGCTATCCAACAATGTCCTCCTTATTTGCACTCCAAGCTTTGTTCCTACGAATTTGAATTTTCGGGTGCTTATTTTGTATGTGACTTGGTGGAGCCTTCTTTGTAGTAGAGGTCCTCCTTCCTTCTTCCTCTTCTTCGTCCTAGTCAGAAATTTCTTGGTCTTCATATTCTATGAAATCACAATCAACTGCAACATCTTTGGAATCATTATATTTAGGAAAATTTTCATCAACAAAAATATCAATACCTTCAATTACCTTTTCGGTTCTCTTGTTGTAGCATTTGTATCTTTTGTCTTGAAAAATTAGCCAAGGAATATGCCCTCGTCAACTCTCCGTTTGAATTTTCCAAGCATGTCTTCAGTCCTCTTGATGTAGCATTTGCTCCCAAATACTTTGAAGTGGTCAACATTTTCGGGTATTCTTTTCCACATATCATATGGATTTTTGTCACTATTAGGCCTAAGAAGGACTCTATTGGATAAATATATTGTTGTTTGAGTTGCTTCTCCCCAAAAGGTATCTAACACACCAACCTCATCTAACATAACTCGGGCCATATCTTGGACCAACCTACTTTTCCTCTCTACTAAACCATTTTTCTGTGGTGTTCTAGATATGGTGTATTGCCTCTTGATCCCATGCTCCTCACAAAAAATAATCAAATTCCTTGGACATGTACTCACTTTATAAAATCTAAGACACTTTGTCTTAAAATCAACTTCATTTTCTACAAGTGCCTTAAAATACTTAAATTTGCGGAAAGCTTCAAATTTTTCCTTCATGAGCATAGTCCAGGTGGCTCTACTGCAGTCATCAACAAATAATATGAAATATATCTCTCCTTTTGTACTTTGTTTCCTTGTAGGACCACATACATCTGTATGCACTAACTCCAATGGTCTAGTTTTAGATATCTCCTTGGATTTGAATTGCACTCTTGTTTGTTTCCAAAATTGGCATGACTTGCATATTTTGTTATATAGTTTAGCCAACTATGGTAATCCTCTAACTACTACAATCTTGCTAATTTTTTTTACATTATCAAAATTAACATGACCCAATATTCTATGCCATAACCAAGATTCTTCTATTTTTCTCATGCAACAACTATGCCTAGTGTCGTAAAAAATATACATGTTGTTGTCTCTTTTAATGGACTTTGCCACCAACTTTCCTGATTTTTCATTTCTAATCTCACACTCTTTATATCTGAATGTCACCTCATTCCCATTATCACACATCTGACTCACACTAAGGATATTGTGTTTCAATCCATCAACATATAGGACATTCTATTCTTTGGTCTTCTTGTCCAATCTAACTATTCCTTTGACTTTGGTGGGTAGCTACATCATTTCCAAAACTAACATTACCTTTCTCATATTCCTTTAGCTACAAGAATTTTCTCTTATCACCGTTCATGTGTTTGGAGCATCAACTATCAATTAGTCATTGCTCATGCTGATCATGAGCTATCAAAGCAAGCTCAAGCTGATTATTTCGGGTTCGTTGTCTGTTAATTCTTCTTTGGTTTTTGTTGGTTTCGAAAATAGTGGAAGTGGTTCTATTAAGAATAATAATAATAATAGGTTTAATTTTAATAATAATAATAATAACAATAATTTGTATAATAATAATATCACTGGGTTTAATAGTAATAATAATATTAATGAGGTTAGTGACTTTATTTTCAATTCTGATAATTGTAATAATAATAAGATTGGCAATAAGACTTTAGGTTTGGATAATATTGTTTGTTCTAATTTTCTTTCCTCTTCTAGTTATAGGGTTGTCAACCTCTCTAGCTTTTCTTTTGATCCCCCTGTCTTTAGTCTTTTGGAGAAAGGTTTAAATTTTGCTCTTGCTCCTAGAAAGATCCTAGTCGACGATATCATTTATGAAATTGAATATGGTATTAGAGGTCGTACGGTTGTCCTTAGAAAGGCAAAGCCCCCCAAGAACAACATCAACAAACCTGAGTTTGATGCTCTCAAATTGTTAAATAATAATAAGAATATTGTTGTTCTCAAAGCCGATAAAGGTGGTGTTGTGGTTATTCTTGATAAAGATGATTACCGTTGGAAGATGTTGGACCACCTCAATAATAGCAGGATCTACAAGAAACTCAACAAGGATCCCTTGAAGAAGATTTCCAAAAGTGTGGCTCTTATTATAAAGGCTAGTAGCTCAGTCAGCTCATTCAGTCATAAGCTTATTGAAAGTTGCCCTCCTACCCCCAGAATCTATGGTTTGCCAAAGATTCATAAGGAAGGGGGTCCTCCGAGACCCATTGTCAACACGATTGGAGGGCCAACTTATCTTCTTGCTAAATATTTAGCCCAAAAGCTTAAGCCCCTTGTTGGCCATAAAAAAACCTTCGTCAAGGAATTTGCATCATTTGTTAATGAGTTAAAGAGTTTCAAGCTTGATCCAAATGAAAAGCTTGTGAGCTTCGATGTGGTCTCCCTTTACACTAATATCCCTATCAACGAGGCCATCGAAGTCATCAAGCACATCACAGATCTTGATACAGATTATTTAGTTGGTATTTGTCTTACTTCTACTTTCTTTTCATTTGATGGGGAATTCTATGAGAAAACCTGCAATGTTGCCATGGGTTCCCCCCTCTCCCATGTGGTAGCTAAACTATTCATGGAGGACTTTGAATCAAAAGCTTTAACTTCTTCTCGTCTTCTGCCTAAGAGGTGGAAGAGGTTTGTGGATGACACTTATGTCATCTAGTCCCATGGTAAAGAAAAGTTGGAACTGTTTTTCCTCCATCTTAACAATCAATTTAGATCTATAAAGTTCACCATGGAATTTGAATGTAATGGCAGTCTGCCCTTCCTTGACGTCCTCCTCTCAAGGAATGATAATGGTTCTTTTTCTCATCGATTATTTCGTAAGAAAACTCATACGGAAAAATATCTTCATGTGACTTCTCATCATTTCCCAGCTCAAAAGCTTAATGTTCTCAACACCTTAGCAACTAGAGCTTTAAGAGTTTCTGATGACAACCATCTCAATGAAGAGAAATCACATTTCCTAAGTGTTTTCTTTAATAATGGTTATAGTAGACACTAATGTACTAAGACTTCCCTCAGAGCTTAAAAAGGTCCCAGTGCTAAGAAAGATATAAAGGATCGATTTTTTGGTGTTCATCTTCCTTTTATCCAAGGGACCACTGACAAGATTGCGAGGATCCTAAGGAAGCATAAGGTGGCTTCCACCTTTCGGCCTTTAAATACCACCCAAAGCTCTCTTAGATCTGTAAAAGACCCAGTGGACCCTAAGAATATGAAGGGTGTTTATATTATCCCATGCTCTTGTTAGACTCCCTACATTGGTGAGACTGGTCGCTCGATTAATCAAAGGATTTGTGAGTATGCTGCTGACATCAAGCATCGCAGGGCCCGCTCATTTGCTTTGGTGGAGCATGCAAATAAATTTAAGCATCACATCTACATTGAGGAGGCCCAAGTCATTGCTAGGGTTAGTCATTTCCATCATCATAAATTGAGGGAGACCCTAGAAATTGAAACAAAACCCAATAATTTGAATAGTGATGATGGTTGGAATATTAGTAGAAGTTGGGTCCCTGTCCTGTCCTCCTAGTTTTTTAGGCCTCTTTTTGGGATTTATTTGTTTTGTTTGTTTGTTTATCTATGTAGGTATTGATGTCATTTTTATAGTTTTTGTTGTTGATTTATTCTTCATTAGAGTTTATTTTCTTGATCCTTCGTGTTTTTTTTTTATGTATTTTATGATGCTATTCGTTCTTAACTACTTTTAGTATTTTTATTATTTGTTTTAATGGGTCTCAACCTGATATTTTATTATCGACCTTGTTTTTATTTATTGATTATATATATATATATATATATATATATATATATATATATATATATATATATCTTTATCTTGTGTATATATTTGTTTTATTTACTTATTTTTCCATTACTTATTTTTTAATTTAGTTTATATTATTTCCATTAATTATTTTATTTAACAAATGATTTTGTCTCGATAGGTTTTATAATTTTAGGCTTCTCTGTGTTTAGAGTTTGAATTTAAATTTTTTTAATAGATTAATTTAAATATTATTTCTCAAAACTAGCTCTTTAATATAGCGGTTACTTATTAATATTTGTTTTTTAATAAATAATAACCTAATATCATAATTTAAATATTAATTTTCAAAAACTATCCATTTAATATAGTCATTACTTATTAATATCTTTTAATAAACTAATATCATTATTTAAATATTATATTTCAAAGGTTAGCCATTTAATATAGCATTTAATATCGTTGTTACCTATTAATACTTTTAATAAATTAATAAACTAGTATCATAATTTAAATATTATTGTTCAAATATATTGGTTACTTGAAATTATCTCTTTAAATTGCTCTCTATTTAAGTCTTTAAGCCTTTGCCATGGTCTACCGCTTCATCTAGTGGTGATGATGAACCACACTTGCTGGTTCGAAATGAGTAGGCCAAAATTTTATGTTATGTGATTTCTATCGAAAGACTTTGCTTAAAACATATTAATTGATGTGATATATTAAAATATTATTTTTCCAAAACTAGTTGTTTATTTTAGTTTTTAAAGGGTCTCTACATTGGTCTCCATTTAATCTGATGCCAAGATGTGCCTCGTCATCTCGTCATGACAATGAACCACACTGGATGGTTAGAAAAGCTTCGGCAAATCTTCTGTATGTGATTACTGCCGAAAGTATTTTCTCAATTATTTAATATGGATCACAAGACCCTGAATCGAAAATAAATTTGATTATTTAACTTCTAGTAAAATGATAAATATATATAATTTAAATTATATTTCAAAATATATCTTTTAATTTAACATTTAAAAAAATGATTTTTTTTTTTTTTACAATATCAATAATACCTACAAATTCGGAACAATACAAAAAATAAATTGCCTATTAACAATTTTTATATTAAATTTCACTGGTGTTCTCTACCTACACAACAAAATATCGGACGATAGTTTTTTTTGTCTAAAAAAAATCCAAAAAATCAGATAGTTGGAGTGTTTGAATCATTTTTTTACCAAAAGTGGCTCGAATCCGGGCAAAAAAAATTCAAAAAATATTATAAAAGCAGTGTTTGAATCATGGTTTTTGATGGTGAAAATGGATTCAGCACCATCAAAAACTTCTAAAGCACCTAAAATTAAGAAGTTTGACAACTTTTACCTGCCCATTTTTTTCAAAATATGACCAAAATTTCCTTAACTTTCAGGGCAAAAAAACATAATTGTTAGACAACGGCATAGGACATGGATTAGCACCATCAAAAACCTTGGGGCACCCACAATCCCAAAATTTAACAGCTATAAACAAGATTTTCAAAAATTTCTGCCAAAATTTTTCATAATCTTATAGAATTTCTGAACTATTTTCTGGGATTTAAACTACGCTTTAAATTTCGACCAAAACAGATCGAAAAATGTTAAAAATTTCTGTCCCATAAGCTCCTTTAGCTAACAGTAGTGGAGAATAAAATAACTACTTCGAACTTTAAGCTGCGGCGTTTTGGCGGTGATCGCGATCCTGGCGTGGCGGCGGGCATGGTGGGCTTCCTCTGCATCGTCCGACGAGCGGACGAGGAATATGATTTGGCAGGTGGATTAAGCAACAACACGCCACGTGTATCAACAGCAGTTGATACAGTAAAAATATGCCACGTCTATCGCTATTGTGTATAAACAGCGATGTGATTGAGCAAAAATGCGCCATATGCGTGAACGGCGACTGAGCTATTGATACAGTAAAAATGTGCCACGTCTATCGCTGTTGTGTATAGAAAGCGATGGGATTGAGCAAAAATGCGCCATATGCATGAACGGCGACTGAATCCGGCACAACCGTCAGTATTCCGGTGGCGAAAGCAGCGGACAGTGCAGAAGCCAAGCCCGCTGAGGGCCGCAGTCGTCACGTGTATCTGTAGCGACAGGTATGAACGGGGTTGTATTAATAATTTTTTAACTTATTTCTTTAATTCTGATGAAATATATAATTTTTTTAATTTAATAAAAATATTGATAAATTAAACCAATCTTCTATTATCAAATTTAATTATTATTTTTATATAATCCTTTATTAGTATAAAATGAATAAATTTAAAGTTATTTATGAAATGTAAATTAGTGGATTTGAGCCGTATTTAGTTTCCAATTATTGAGTAAATTTTACATAGAGTTAAGAGTTATGAAATGTAAATTAGTGGATTTGTGCATTATTTAGTTTTCGATTATTGATTAAATTTTATAGGCAATTAAGAGTGCAATCCACGTGTGGGTGCTATAAGTTATTTCAAAAAAGGTTGCCATAAGTTATTTAAAAAAAAAAAAAGTTTATAGCTAGCATTTGTACGTGATGTTGCAAAGGAAACACCGTAAGGTATAGAGTGTGGAAGAACAGTGACATGTGAATGGGCATTGTTGAAAGCAAGGGTGGATGATAATGAGTTGCAATTGAAATTGTTAGTTATGTGTATGCTGAATATGAATATTTTGTAAATAATAGTGTGTAGAAGAATAGTGACATGTGAATGGACATTGTTGAAAGCAAGGGTGGATGATATTGAGTTACACTTGAAACTATTAGTTATGTGTGTTTTGAATATGAATATTTTGTAAGTAATAGTAGTTTTTGGAAGAATAGCAACATGTGAATGGACATTCTTGAAAGCATGGGTGGATGATAATGAGTTATAGTTAATGTCAGGTAGAGGTTATCCATTAAGGTAGAGGTTATCCATTATCCATGTAGTAGTTGTTGTTTATGTGAACGTGTTTTTGTACATTATTTTAAGGTTTTTCAAATGGGCATCTTTGAAATTTTGGAAAAGAAATTGAAGTGTTTGACAAATTTTGGCCTACTACTCATAAACATCAATCCGAAAAAGGGGTATGTGTTGTAATATTTGTAAATGAGTAAACATTTAAAATTTGGTTTTATATGAAAAAATATTTAGTATGCATAATGAAACATTAAATCAAAACAATAATAATAAAACAATTTTGCATACCATCATCTACAGATACTGTAAAGCAACTCTAGCCACATTTTGAATCTTGCTATAGGGGCTTAGGATGTAAATACTCCACATTCAAAACAAAATGGAAAGGTAGGATGAGAAACATATTGGATCATAAAGCAATAGAGAGTATAGTGGAAGCATGGGATCCTTATAATTATTGCTGGTCCTCCTTAAGCCTTACTAAGATTGGTGCCTTTTGGTGGCTTAGGCAAGAAGAGTGATTTTCTAGTTATCATTTTCATTTTGTTGCTCCTATGGGGCTTCTTAGATTCAGAATTTGAAGGGACCCAACATCGTAAAAATGTTGTTTGGTGGCTTGGGCCTGTAACACATGAACTGGTACTTAGCCCCAAACAACTCGAGAGTGTACAAATTTCCGAGGACAAAGGATAAAAAGGAGTTACTATTAAAATTTAAAATTCCTGCTTAACAAACTCTACCTGGGATTTCTTGAAAATTTTAATTTACCAGCCTCTGCATTTCATCAAAAGATTCTTCCTTACTGTAAAATAAGGATTGAAACTAAAAAGTAATGAGCTGTTATCATTTTTTTCCATTCCGCCAGTCACAAAACATTAAACATGTATGTACCAGTTCACTCTACATGATTCATGATTTATTGCAGAAATGGTCAAAAACTCAATGCTTATTTCTTCTGATCTCAACAGAAATTTGCATTTTGAAATCTTATAAATCTATTAAAATAGTAACAATAGTACAAAATTATATCTTATTTTTGAGTGATTAGGAACTTTACGGCCCTAAAAGTTTTATTATGAGTAAAAGATTATAATTTCCTTGTCTTCTAACAGTTTTGTGTGAACGAACTCTAAATTTCTTGCACCATTATGACTTGAAGTAAATGCACAGGTGGTATATTGTAGGGAGATAGAGTCAACCTGCAATTGTTTTGGAGAAACCTATAGAGCTTGTCAATCAGTAATCCTTCAAAAGGCCTAGCGCTCTTATTAGTCTTCAATGTGATTTTTCCTAGAAGATACACAAACCTTGTATTCTTTGCCAATTCAATCTACTACAATTCCTCATCTAAGAGTAGTTACTTTCTTCCACTGTATTTATGCTTGCATAACTTCTGTTATGTGAGGAGGAATGAGTTCCTCTAAGCTTGAGATAGTCTTTTATGCTTTCAAAAACCTAGTTGATAAATTCAGAGCCTTCAATGTTTGGGGCATCTTTGTAACCATATTGGGCTACACATTTATACACACCTTTTGGCTCTAGTTTTCCAACCATAAATCTCTCCGACAAAAGTATTGTCTTGAATGGAACCATTCTTATGGTAAAATTGGATCCTGCTTCCGATATTAAAGATGTAATGTAGAATAAGCCTAGAACCCAATGGCTATTGAGGCCATTGTACCTCAAAAAGTTACACTGTATAAAACAATTATTCAAGTGACACCTTCCATTAATTCCATTTCAGCAAACAACAATCTCAGTTGTATATCATGAACCATGTCGTCAAAATTTTGAGGTTCAGGGTAAATAACCAAGATTCTTTTGCTGAAACGGAACTGATGGGAAGTGTCGCTCGAATAGTTGTTTTGTACAGTTTAATTTCTTGATGTACATTTGGATTACGTGGTTCATGGTATGTAACTGAGATTGTTGTTGCTCATATGGAATTGATAGCGGATGTCTCTTGAATACTTGTATTGTATAGTGTAATTTCTCAATGTACATTGGCCTCAAATACAGAAAAGAAAGTATAAACACTAAGTGCTCACTCCTAGATGAGGATCTAAATTGGTGAGAGTTAGTCCTGGCTATTTAGTATTGTTTTTATATTACAGTACCATTTCCTATTAATGGACCACAAAAGATAAGATAAGACTAGTTTTATTAATGGCAGTGGGTGACCAAAAGAGCGGTCAACGGGGCTCAAAAGTACACCAGTTACAACATACTGTGGAAGTGCCCATTACTTGTCATTAGGTATAGATGTAAAAAGTAGAGGAGGGAGAAGAAGCATCCACATCTGTATCAATCACTCTGTAGCTACCGATGTGCTGCTTGATAATGTCACCTAGAGAGTGCCTGGGTAGTACCAATTTATAGTCTACATATTTAAATTAGTGTTGGAAAGGGGTTTAGCAAATTACAGTCCTTTCATTAGTTGAGTAGGGTTTGATTCCCAACTTAAATCGTAATCTAGAATGCAATTCTTGATTTTTCCCACAATGAAACTCTCTAAATTAGCTAATTTGTAAGTCTATTTCAATTGTTACCAACCTATATCCTTTCTGAGTTGGATGATAGGTATCACACCTCGTTACCAAATGCATATATTTTTTATTATCTTATTTTTTAGCCCTGGGGTTGGCTTGATTGGCCTTGGAGTTAGACATTGAACTTCTCAGAAATGGGATGTCACAAGTTCAACTCTTACGATTCCTTTGGGGTTATGCACTGTAATCAATGCTGATGGTCTACCTGGTTTACCATCTATGAATCATGGGGAATACTTGTAATTAGTATTGTTGGTCTACCTGGTTTACCATCTATGAATCATGGGGAATACTTGGAAGGTCTTTGTGAATTTAACAACATCTATTTAAATTCAACATCTATTTAAATTTTATAGTTGATTGTATTGTGACATGTATTGTTTTGCTATCGCTAGTCAATCAAAAATTAAAATTATACATTAAATTGGAGCAGGTTCAAAGTTTCTTCCCATTTTCCAAATTGCATATGTTTATCTCAACTGCCTAACTTGATTGTAACTTGTGAAACAATTTCGTTTTCTCCTCTATTGGTTCTATTATGTTGTTTCTACTTGCATTGACTTCATGGGTTAATTTCCTGTGTTTTATCTTTGGCATATGATATATATTGTTAATTGTAACAATGATCTGCATCTATGAACAAAATTTTTCTAGTTGTGATATATCGCGATGTCCATTTCTCAAACCTCAAAGGCGAAGATTCTCCAACATTTTACTTCTCACGTATAATGAATTTCTTGTTTTTCCCCATCATATTTCTAGTTGAATATGTTTCATGCGTAAATCCACTATTTTTCAAATAGCTTAAACTGTTCATATATTTCCTATACTTATATGTTCATGTGTCTCTTGCACCTATCCAAAGAAAAACGTCCAGTAGTAGCATTACGTCATGGCATAAAGCAATAGTGCTTCCTTATTGCAAAAATTGCATTTGCGACAAATCGTTATCATTTTTGATAATTTCCTTCATTTATATAAATATGATGGTTCTCAAATGACTCTTTAGAAAAAAATTGTATATCAGATGAGATTTCTGACTGTGATGCACATCCAGTAAAATGCTTTTACAGCTGATCTGCCATTTGTTGTATTGGTTGTCACTTGCTATTTTCAAAGTTTCATATGGTGTAAAATGCTAATTAAGTATTTTAATGTTGACAAGTATCTCTGATAATAATGGAGCCGAAGTTATGGATAGACCCAAAAAGTGCCATCAAGAATGCATACAACCAGACTGATGGGAAAATTTTAGCAAAGGCAGCTGATTTAGGGCCCGATGGCTCCACAGCAGTCACTGCTATTTTAGTTGATGGGAAAAAACTCTTTGTAGCAAATATAGGGGATTCTAGGGCTGTTATATGTAAAAACGGCACTGCTATTCAGCTGACTATTGATCATGAGCCAAGTATTGAACGCCAAAACATCGAGAAGGGTGGATTTGTGACACTCTTGCCAGGTACCACTACAAATGTTGTGCAGAGATTAATTTTAATGAGAACATACTTGAATAATTTTTTGATTTGTAACTTTATAATTCTATATTAATGTTCTAGCTCAAGAGTAACATTTGAATGGTCACAGGGAGAAACTTTATACTTAATGGCGTTCTTTTTTGATATATTAGGAGATGTACCTCGAGTTAATGGTCAGCTTGCTATAGCTCGTGCATTTGGTGACAGGAGTCTGAAGCAACATTTAAGTTTAGAACTAGATGTGAGAGACACGATCATAGATGCAACCATAGAATTTCTCATTTTGGCTAGTGATGGATTGTGGAAGGCAAGGCATTTTTTCCAATCATTGACTTATTTGCATAGTTACTGTTAGATGCATATTTTTTTTCGCAAACTCATCTCATGGGAGAAAGCATCTAGGAAATTTTTTGATTACTATATTGTCATTAATTTTACTCGAACACTTCATCTGAATACCAGAGAGGTTTTTTTTTTGAAGTGCTTAAAGAAAGATGCCCCAAGTAACTGCACTACAAAGAGAGGATTTCCTTTCCCTAGGTGCCAGATCTGAGGGGTATTTATCTGCCCAGTCCCTGGAATTGCACGTAATGTCACCCCTTAACTTATGCTATAGGAATGCAGAAAACTGTAGCGAGAATGGAGGTAAGGTAATTGGCTTAACATTTCGTCGACCTCACTAGTTGAATCAGTGCCTGTTCGGAAAATAAAATCTTCTATGGAAATGATATGTAATTATTAACATAAATACTTTTAAAACATCAAAGAATATAGATCAAATATTCTGAAGTTTCAATCGAGATCACAGTTTCTCCAGAAGAAAAAACAAATTGGCAGCAAGTTCACTTATGTCAAATTAAATTAAACCTACCGATTGGGAAGAAGTAGAACAATGATTGACAACATCAATAACGAGGTGCATAAAGCATCTCTGAAACAGTCTAAAATCTGTAATGAGCTCAAATGACCAAAGCAGGTCAACAGGATTGGGAAGAACAACGATTGACTGCCTAGAGCATCTCTGAAACAGTCTAAAATCTATGTTAAGGAAAGAAAGGAAGAGTAGAGAATAAGATGGAAAAGGGGTCCGGGTGGACTCAAAAGGGGGGGAAATCTAGAAGCGTAAACCCTAGACAATGAAGTAAGTTAGAGGAAAGCATTCTAGTAGTAGTGTTGCACCAGAAATGTTTCGTGGAAGTAGCTAGGACTTGGGAAGTTTGAGGAAGAGCAATAACGAGGTCAGGGTGAGAGTCAGAAGAGAAGCCATCATCATTGTAAACCACCACAAACATGTCAATGCTCAGCTGATAATGGGCCAACGAGAGGAAAAAATATTTTCAAGGATTGAGTTCCAAGTCATATTTATTATTATTTGGACATCTAATTTCATTCTGTCATATTTCACTATTCAATATTGAGGATTGTATGGAATCCTATGACAATTGCAAGGCAGATAACCATGAGAACATAGTTTACTTCAGGTGAATAGATCTAACCCTCGTAATTTTGTGAGGTATGCACAATATTCACTCGAGGGAAGCAAGTAAGAGCCATGGAATGTCTTATGATTGAGAATGTTGCTGTAATCAATGCTTGACTGGCTACAATGGTTGCTAAAGTGGCAACAATACAAATTTCTGAGGACAAAGGATAAAAAGGAGTTACTATTAAAATTTAAAATTCCCTCTTAACAAACTCTACCTGGGATTTCTTGAAAATTTTAATTTACTAGCCTCTGCATTTCACTAAAAGATAAGAGCGTTACTGTAAAAGAAGGATTGAAACTGAAAAGTAATGAGCTGTTATCATTTTTTTCCATTCCACCAGTCACAAAACATTAAACATGTACGTACCAGTTCACTCTACATGATTCATGATTTATTGCAGAAATGGTAAAAAACTCAATGCTTATTTCTTCTGATCTCAACAGAAATTTGCATTTTGAAATCTTATAAATCTATTAAAATAGTAACAATAGTACAAAATTATATCTTATTTTCGAGTGATAAGGAACTTTAAGGCCCTAAAAGATTTATTATGAGTAAAATCTTATAATTTCATTGTCTTCTAACAGTGTTGCATGAACGAACTCTAAATTTCTTGCACCATTCTGACTTGAAGTAAATGCACAGGTGGTATATTGTAGGGAGATAGAGTCAACCTGCAATTGTTTTGGAGAAACCTGTAGAGCTTGTCAATCAGTAATCCTTCAAAAGGCCCAGTGCTCTTATTAGTCTTCAATGTGATTTTTCCTAGAACAGACACAAACCTTGTATTCTTTGCCAATTCAATCTACTACAATTCCTCATCTAAGAGTAGTTACTTTCTTCCACTGTATTTTTGCTTGCATAAATTTTGTCATGTGAGGAGGAATGAGTTCGTCTAAGCTTGAGATAGTCTTTTACGCTTTCAAAAACTTGGTTGATAAATTCAGATCCTTCAATGTTTGGGGCAAATTTGTAACCATATTGGGCTACACATTTATATACACCTTTTGGATCTAGTTTTCCAACCATAAATCTCCTCGACAAAAGTATTTTCTTGACTAGAACCATCCTTATGGTGACAATGACAATAACTTCATGCAGAGACCCCACATTCTTTACATAATGCTCAATAATCGGTGGTAAGTAAGAAATAAGGTCACTGCAAAAGAAATGAATTCCTGGTACAAGTGAATTCACCCCGACAACCAATCCATTCAAACCTTCTATGTTTAGTTTTCTTTGTGCTAAATATTTATACTTTTTCTACCTTCCTTATTTCCAAGAGAACATTATGGTCAGAAAAATTGTTGCAATGACGAAGGGACACCAACCACCCTGTGGCACCTTATTCAATACAGATGATAGATAAACTCCTTCAAAGATAGCAAAAAACAGAGTGAAGGGTGGTATAAGAAAAACATGCATGTTCCAAAACACAAGCATGACCAAAATTGTTGCAATTAGGAAGGGACACCAACCTCCCTGTGGCACCTTTTTCAATATAGATGATAGATAAACTCCTTCAAAGATGGAAAAAAATTAGAGTCAAGGGTAGTATAAGAAAAACATGCATGTTCCAAACCACAAGCATGACCAAGGTTACTACGCAAATCGTAATGAACATGACACCAACCACTGCAACCCCTGCACCACCAAACACCTAAAATTATCCTTGGAAACTCAAAAGAATCGATAAAAAATACGAAATTTGGTTGTCAGATATAAATTTGTATATTCTTACCATATGCATTGCCAAACTATGTTCCATCCCGGAACCCTACGACAATTGCAAGGCAGATAACCATGAGAACATAGTTAACTTTAGGTGAATAGATCTAACCCTCGTAATTTTGTGAGGTATGCACAATATTCAATCGAGGGAAGCAACTAAGAGCCATGGACTGTCTTATGATTGAGATTGTTGCTGTAATCAATGCTTGACTGGCTACAATGGCTGCTAAAGTGGCAACAATGAACATTGGCCAATACATAGGTTTTGGTATTTCTTTGTAGAATGTACAGCCTATGTCCCCTAGGTTTTTTATCAAATAAGTCGCTTGTCCCATATATGTGATAAGCAGAGATGGGTAAACCAACACACAAAAAAGCAAGCTGCACCAAAAAATCCCAAATTTCTCATTATGGTACTAAAACTTAAGGAGGATGAAGCACACAAGTATGATGAAATAATAATAATTCTGTCCTTGACATAGCTTGGACCTTGATTGATTTTCTGTTGAAATGGCCCAAGTCTACAAACATGGCTTCAACACCTGGATCCAGTCAGAACAAAGAACTGATGTTAGTGTTTCTATTTGTATAGCTTTAAAATAAATAATTAGGATGAAGTTATGAATTTTGTTTGAGAAAATCATTGGTATGTATTTATCAATTGAGTTAGAAAACAATTCCAAGTATACTATATGATAAAATGAGACACATATCATCATGAGAATAATCAATACCTGTTATACATAAGACTACACCTCCAAGCATCACCCATCCTTGTTTGTGATATTCATGAAAGTAATAATATATATAATATAGGTTGAATGCCTTCAATGCTCCAAAATAATATTTCACAATATTATACAGTCCGATCATGATGTTGGTCACGAACCAGGCAATCATTATGGTTGAGACATGAAGCTAACTTTACTTGTACTGAGATTTTGAAAAAGGAACAGTAGTAACAGGATAAAAAATGACGAGTACAACAACGTATGCATGAGTTAACATACGAAAACATAAATTATGTCAGGAAGTGGGATGCCATAATTCACATTATACTCATAGATGATATCATGTTTATGATAGGGAGTTGCATCCCTACTTCAAATAAACTAAACCATACTAGAAAACTTGATTACATCCCAATATACTCATGGAAGGTAAGCTAATAGTGTCTACTTCGCATTCTTGTATCATCTTACCTTGGCTCATGTTACTATTCCTTGACTAAATTCCTTGCATAGCTGACATCACTGTAGGAATAAAAAAGGCATCATAATTTGGAACAAAATCAACATGTGTGATGGAGCGTTGAGTTGAGGTGCCACGTTGATACCAGTTTGACATGAAAGGATTTTCTGAGATACATTTATGGGCAGACCTGATTGTAGGAGTTAGTGCTCCAACCAATCACCATACAAGTGCCCATCAGAGATTTATTCAAGCTTAATAACAATTACTATCATGATTCATCAGCGAGAAATGTTTAAATACTAAATTGCAAAATCTAGTTAATGCCAAATAATGTATACATTTTTTATGGCATTAAGTAGTAGCAACAATAGAACTAAGTTGTGGGTTCTGTATTGGGCAAATTCGTATTGTGGAATTTGGGTTTTGCATGAGTATTGTTGTTTCTAGAGAAAACGAGGTTATGAATAATGGTGGAGAGATGTTGTGTAATTGCATAGAATGCAATGATAAGTGGCTATGGTAAACATGGGTGTAATGACCAAACACTGAAACTATTTAATGCAACACCTAAGCTAGATGAAGTTACATGGATTTTGTAATTTCAGGATATGCACAGAATGGGTAATGTCATGAGGCCCTAAAGTTTTTTGGTCAAATGAAGGAGAGCATTTTTAAGCCAAATAACTTCACCTTTGGCACCATTGTCAAGGCCTGCGCTGGTAGTACAACTTCGGAATAGGGGAAGAAGATCCATGCTGACATTATTAAGAGTGGGTTTGAGGTAGATTTTGCTGTTGGAATCACCCTTGTTGGCAGGTATAGAAAATGTGGGAATGTAGATGATGGACGCCAAATGTTAGACCTAACCACAAGATAAAACAACATCAGCATCATCAGTTAAGTAGAAAAGATAAGAAGAAAGATGCATACTTTTATAGGTGTTTTTCCATATTCAATATTCGTGACATATAGCTTGAAATTGGATTGATTTCCTGTTGAAATGGCCCAATTCTGCAAACATGGCCTCGACAGCTAGATCCAGTCAGAGCAAAGAACTGATGTTAGTGTTTCTATTTGTGTATCTTTAGCATAAATAATTGGGATGAAGTTATGAATTTTTTTTGAGAAAATCATTGGTATGGATTTATCAATTGAGTTAGAAAACAGTTCCAAGTATACTATATGATAAAATGAGGCACATATCATCATGAGAATAATTAATACCTGTTATACACACGACTACACCTCCAAGCATCAGCCATCCTTGTTTGTGACATTCATGAAAGTAATAGTATATATAATATGGGTTGAATTCCTTGAATGCTCCAGGATAATATTTCACAATATTATACAGTCCTGTCATGACATTGGTCACAAACCAGGCAATCATTATGGGTGAGAACATGAAGCTAACTTTACTTGTATTATGTTTTTAAAAAAGGAACATAAGAATTTTTCCCAGAAAAACAGAGCTTTCGAACAGGTAGAATCTCTACCTCTCAAACCCAAGATGGAGGTGTCGGCAACAAAGCCACCATCATAATAACAAACAGAAAAAATTTCTGAGTCGTTGCACTCTTCTCAAGCAATTCCTTTGTCTTTGAGTTTATAGCATTTCCACCATTTTGCATACTGAAAAAATTCAATCTAGTATATGATGCAAGGAGTGTGAATTGCTTGCCAGTGCTTTTTTCAAGGTTGACAACCCCTGTATTCTTTTCCAATTCAAGGTGTTGCTAGAGAAACACCTTATGAAATTGCCGAGTTGGCAGGAGTACTTAACTAAAGAAAATTGAACTAAAGATGTGTGTCATCAGATTCGATTTAAAATACAACCCACACCCACAGAGGATTGACAGGAAAATAAAATTGACATTCCCATCATGTGCTTCAAAAAGTCGATTGTATTGAGACACCGAATTAAAAAATTACATGTCAACAAGGGTGTTTGGTTAGGAAAGAGGTGTGTTACATGCTCCTACCAACGTTCAAATCTTAGAGACACGTTTCACCCCTCGAGGCCAGGGTACATCTTGCGAAGCAAAACATGACAAGCAACTAGGGCCAGATACAAGTCTGGGGAGACATTATAATAGAAAATATACCCACCCACAGTTTCTAACAAAAGGGATCTTTAGAACTATATCTCGTAAGAAGGCTACACTAAATAGTAATATATTCATATTAGCCATGGGTTCAATTTCCACACAGTGATGAAAGTAAGCATTTTGTCTAATATAAATAATTAATTATCAGCACTATAATTGAATTTAGAAGAATTCTGCCCAGAAAAAACAGAGCTTTCGAACAGGTAGAATCTCTACCTCTCAAACCCAAGATGGAGGTGCCATTAACAAAGCCACCCATGGCTCCATTCCAGAAGTCCTTCTCTCAAAATTTCTCAACCACGTGATTGGTCAATGCAAAGACCCCTCAGATTGCAGCAAATGTGAGACCATAACTCCCCATAAGTTGCATAGTCTCGATCAAACCTGATGTAGGTTTTAACCCCGTACAGAAATTACCTGCATATGAATTCTAAATCACAGGAAAAATAAAAATGTGATAGCATAACACATAAAACACGTATACACAGAGATTTCCCACTGGATCCCAAAACCGGGACTACCGGCTTGATTTTTCATTATGTTCCTTTCAATGTTACAATACATATTTATACATGCCGAAGCATCCAATACCATGGACCGGAAACCATCGCGTCCAAAAAACATGTGCAAAAATCATGCACAAAACCATAGGTGGGTCTGCCCAACCTAACATAGGGTCCAAAACCAAAAGTGGGGTTACGGGTACCCCTCAAACCCCCTGTTAACTATGTGGAAAGAATATAACACAA
>APFE031460348.1:179353-201862 GCA_000404065.3 Pinus taeda | reverse complement strand
ATTACAATATCATAATATTTTTTATATATATCATAAGTTAGCAAACCCATGAGGTGTAGACCACTAAGTTTGCTTGGGGTTTAGTCTCCACTAAGTTTTAGGTTCAAATCATGTGGGATGAGTTAAGGATGAAATTCATTTTAGGAGAACTAAAAATTATATAATAAACCAACTAGACTCAACCTAGCAACCTAAGAAAGAAATTAACATAAATATACGTATACGTATACGTATATGTATACATATACATATACGTATATGTATACATATACATATACGTATACGTATACGTATACATATACATATACATATACATATATGCTTAGTTTGTGTCACCGGATTATGGGGATACAATTTGAAGTAAGATTGCCATTTTTTATTGTTTAAAATACATTTTTGAATAAGCTCCTAGGACAGTGGAATGCTACAGATCATAGAATTTAAACTCAAATTTAAAAAAATCTTTGCTAGATTTTAGTTAAAATTAACCACAAAAATGCTCTAAAAAAGCTCATTTCATCTCTAAGTTAGACTACACCCCTTTCTCTTTCTCCCCCTCCCTCTTTGTCTCTCTCTATTCACTATAACATATATGATAATAGTGATAATATAATAATATATAACTAGCATTTGCACCTGAGGTTGCAAAGAAATGCTGTAAGGCATAAATTGAAGAACAGGAATGGGGCAAATCTAAATAAGATGCATAGATGTAGTAGAAATGAAATTCTAAAACTATATAAATTGAAGTTGATTTAGGGTGCCTAAGACTATATTTTTTTATTAATTATTGAATTAATATTGCTTTGTTTAAGCCATTTGATAGAAGCTTCATTTGTGCAAATCATCTAAATCTAATGATTGACTCAATGCTTATTAATTTTTCCTAAAAGGTCTTTGGAACCTAAACAAAGTAATACATGTGATTTTGAAAGATCTATAGTTGGTAAAACAAATTGGTCAATTGGAATTCCTACTTCTATTAATTTTTTCAGCTAGAATACATGCTTGAATATCCACGCTTTTCACTTAATGATTAATGACTCACATGATTAATAGTACCTTGTCTTATGAATCTAATATTTTTATGCACTTACAATTAAGGGAGCAAACAAGATCAAAAGAATGTATACCACAGGGACCAATAAACAATTTATTTGATAATCCTTGGTAGGCTCAGCTAAAACAACATCACTGCTCCTTAAATCCTTCACAGTGAATACAAATGTTGTACAACACAAGTTTCATGCTGCTGTCAATCAAGCAATAGTTCTGATCCAGAATTCCACCAGATTTCTTCAATCTCATAAGAAGGTCCATTGCACTCTCCAAATCAAGCAAAATCTGTTGATTTTCTAGTGCTAATTTAGACAAGCACAATTTTCTGCCATTGATAATTACTTCCAATGATATTTTCGAAACATTATTAAGAAACTACAGTCGGAAAATTCAACAATAGATGCAATGGACACATTAAAGATCAGAGTAGAAAAAGCATGCACAGTAAACACCAAATTTTTTTACCTAAAAAACCCAAACTGGGGAGAAAACCCAACATTTTTTTCTAGGAGAAATAATTCAATTCAGCAAAAGTACAATTTGATTTTTCAAGTCAAAACTTGGTCAATCTAGATCAACAATTTAGAACAGGTCAAACCTGGGCAAACAAGCCTGATTTACACTGAGGTTAGAACTTGGAAAATAGGAAAACAAACAAGCCTGATTTACACTGAGGTTATAACTTGGAAAATAGGAAAACAAGCCTAATTTAGAATGAGGTTAGCACTTGGAAAATAAAGAGAAGTGGAAAAAGAAGAATAACAGAGAAATTTGTTGGATCTGCTCAACCAAAACGTAGCAATATCCAAACACAAAATCAAAAGAAACCTCACCACTGCCAAAAGTCCAATGGATATAATTGAAACGGCTCAACAGAGAAGTTAAACTTCCTATGTACAAAAATATCAAGAAATGCTTAGTGAAGTCCTTCTGAAACTTTTAACTCCAAGTAGCATTATTACTTCATCCATAGCCCAAGAGGCAGCTTCCTTTCACGTGCCTTGGGATTGGTAGATCTCTTAAATTCAGCATGGAAAAGAAAAATGGGTTCATTTTGGAGCTCTCAATCACATCTGTGAAGGTAGTTGATGCAAATCGCTAACCCTCTCACTGCTACCTTCAATAGACGATGAATTGCTTCACAGAAACCCAATCCAGTTAATGCAAAGAAAATGCATATTACCCTCCGTACTCAAAATAGATTTGGGCTGGCTTCCTCTAGCACTATAGTCAAGATCAATTATATTATTACTTGATTGTTTCACATTTACTTTGAAAGCCACTCCAACTTTGTAATCCATTATCTCAACAATCTGTTGTAGCCCATTTATATAAGAAATTAGAAATCATGACATCTCTATTGTTGTGTGTTGCTGATTATAAAAAGCATGCTCCAACTCATCTCCTTGATGCTTTTAGGTGGTTTCCCATCACAATGAACGACGACATCTCCCTGACGGAATCCAGTTCGATAAGCAGGTGATCCAGGAGTCACCTATGATGTTTCAAACAAGGTCAATTGTATATTATTTGATCGCTTCACAATTACTTTGAAAGCCACTCCAACTTTGTCACCCATTATCTCAACAATCTGTTGTAGCCCGACTGTTGTAGCCCATTTATATAAGAAATTAGAAATCATGACATTTCTCTATTGTTGTGTGCTCCTGATTATAGAAAACATGCTCCAACTCACCTAATTGATGCTTTTAGTTGGTTTCCCATCAAGCTGAATGACGACATCTCCAGGAGTCACCTATGATGTTTCAATAAAAAACATATGTTTAAATGTAAAACATAATTTGTACCCAATTTATATAAGAAATTAGAAATCATGACATTTCTTTATTGTTGTGTGCTGTTGATTATAAAAAACATGCTCCAACTCACCTCCTGCATGCTTTTAGTTGGTTTCCCATCAAACTGAACGACGACATCTCTAGAACGGAATCTAGCTTGATAATCAGGTGATCTAGAACTCACCTATGATGTTTCAATCAAAAACATAATTTGTACCATCAATTTGGTAGGCCAGAGAGGTATCAAATACAGTATACGCTGCTTTTAATTGCCATATGCAAAAAAACAACATTAGACAGAGGTAAACTGAGTTAAATTCAATTATTAATGCAAGAATGGAATTAGTAAATAAAACACAAAGACCTTATTAGAAACCATCCAAGTAAAACCCTCCCATGTGTTAAGAATGTTTAGACTAACTTCCACTACATTTGATTATAACCAGTGAAATAAAAAGGAAAAGTAACGCATGAATATTATTTGACCTGTAAACCTGAAGTTCTTCAAGATATACACTTTGCATGCCGGTTCATAATATCAGTCAACCACAAAGGAACATGGGTTGAGAAATGTTCCATATGATACATCAAAGCAGAAGTAACTCCCATGAACTGATTTTTCTTTTAGTGCGATTTGAGATACTACAAATGGTCCCTAGGACAATCAGGTTATAGGATTTGAGGATAGTAGAAGAGTTGGTAGGAACAAACATGGAAACAAGGGAGAAATCCCACACAACAATTCAGGATCTGTAAAACAAAGGTGTAGCCATTGTCAGGCCCATGGATGAGAGACTGCAAATGCAACAATATTTTAAAGGAAGGCATGATTGATGGTCTAAAAACTATCGATAGGAGAGAAGAAATAGTTGTTTCAAACTAACCCTAAGCTTAGCGAAGTGTCTTCTAGGCATCCTTGATAAGTTGAAATCGAGCCAAACCCTAATTTATCCATGATTCCATCTCTCCCAAAGAGCAAGGTACTGGTCTTCCACTAGTGATCACTTTAACGAATATTTTTCTTCACCTTCTCTCTTTCTTTCTAGGCCTAGCCTACATAGGTCATATAGGGGATCACTTATCTCACAATATATTCATCCAAATACTTAGAGTTTTGGTCCACAACTGCGTTGGAGTTTGCTTTAGAGGCCCTCCAAATTTGAGGCAAATCCGACGGTGGGATCTCGAGATATTCCAAGCCATAGCTCGAGGACCTTTTCTTGCCCTAGGTTTCTGTTGGGTAGTGACCTCATTGGGATTATTGCATCAAATTCAAAGAAAATTTCTTCGTCAATCCCTTTCTTCCTGTCAATTATGTTAAGCACACCCTTGGTTGATAAATTCCATCCCCTTGACTTGATTTTGGGTCCACTTGGTTGCACAACTTATTGAAGCCAATTTCACAATGACCACTTGGAATCCAAGTTTCCACAAGGATTTGAGGAGCTAAGAGTCTTCTTGACAAGTCATATACTCAAACCCTAGCTCTTAGAATTCCCCTAAGCCCTTCCTAGAGAGCCTTTGATCTTGCTTTCAAGCAAGAAAGCTATGCATCTGAGCTTCTCTTGTGAATAGGATTTTAGGATCACCTCTCATCTTATCATCGATCGATTCATTTTCCTTATCATTATTATAACGAGTCTCCTCCCATTGGTGAAAGTTTGTGAAGGGTATGGAGCTTTAGCCGAGGTGACAGTGGGCTATTGCTCCATTGTTGCCATAGATGCACAAGTTTTATCCCAAGATAGCTCACCTATGGCACAAGAACACTTTGAATAAGGATTCGTGGAAACGACCTGCAATGAAAGAAGTCCACATATCCATCAAAATCAATGCATCTGAGAGTTCAGCATCAAGTTTCCTGTAACTTCTTCCTTCATTCACCACGAGAACCACTACTTGCAAGTCCAACGAAGGGGTTCTTCCACAGGTCCTCCTCGATGGCCCAGAGGCGCGAGATGGAGGTGGCCTTGGCTAGACTTTTCTACTACAACAACATGTAGCAGCCTTCGGTTCTACCTGAAACCACTGCCTGAAAGTCCAACGAAGGCCACTTTGTATGAAAAATAAAGGTTCTTCCATAGGTCTTCCTGGATGACCCAGAGGCGCGAGATGGAGGTGGCCTTGGCTCGACTTTCCCTGCAAAACTATGTACCATCCTTCGGTTATATTGTCCATTGATCTGGAACCTGGTGATCTGGAACCTGGTGATGAAGCTACCGCTGGATGAGTTGGTACCATCCTTCGGTTCTATTGTCCGTTGATCTGGAACCTGGTGATGAAGTTACCGCTGGATGAGGCCACCATGTATGCGTGATAAGATGCATGCCCAACACGTACACCAATGCCCACACCAATAAACTCGATTATTGAATCAACGGCGGGAGACACTCCAATCGTCTAACACTTCATCGGACGAAGCATAGAGATGACACGAGGGCAAGGAGGAAAGTTTATCTCAGAGGGAACGCCTTACGGCGAAATATATTAATAATTACATTTATTATAATATATAATAATTACCAATAATTACATATATTATATTATATAGTTAATTATTAATATTTTTTTTAAGAAAACACAGTAAAAATAAATTGATGATGATAATGATGATGATTAACATCTACTAAGACCAATGCGGTCTATGGGACCTCAATAATAGAAAAAGAATCTAAGTGCGATTCTTCAAAATCCTTTTTCTATGATCAATTATAGAGCATAAAATATTTAAGAATAATGCACCAACTCTCTCACACTAACTCATAATTTTTTATTATCAATTGCATATATTTATACATGAGGATATCTCAATCATTTCCTATAATCTCTAAAAAATTATTCCACAAATCTCTCATCAACCATTCATAAATCTCTCCACAAATCTCTCATGAATCACTCATAAATCTCTCCACAAATCTCTGATCTATCACTCATAAATATCTAACTAAATGTTAACAAATTTAATATTTTCAAATGGATCATTGTTCCAACATTTCTCCCCCATAATGACCATTTGGAAATATTTCAAGATCATCTCTGAATTGTCTTCATCTTCAATCTTTTGAATGTCTTGAGTTGTCTTTGTCTTCAATCTTCTAGATTCCGCTCCATCTTCAATCTTCTTCATCTTCATTTGTATCTTTAGTTATCATTGTCTTCATGCACTACATTATCTAGATGTTAAGACAATATTCTAAATTGAATCATCTTTATATCAAGAATTTATTTCTCTTACCCCTAACCTTCTCATGGGCTTACCCTCAACTATTGCAAATTTCACATTATTTGGCTTATCACTAAACATCAAGTGGTTTTGGATAACCACAAACCATTCATTACATCAAGTGGTTTCTCGATGACCACAAACCTGCCTCTAACATTACAAAATGGTTTTTGGATTACCACGAACCATTATAAGGACTATTCATGCTTCATTTGACTCAAGAAACAAATCTTTCCTTAATAACCATTAACTTTTGGGGAACCAACTGACTCATGAACTTTCTGTGAGAGCTATTGTTGTACAATTGAAGATTTAACTTTGTAGAAACCTCTCAACATAAAAGAAAACCTTTTCCATTCATTTACATCAATCCAACGATGTTGCATTGTTATATGAGGGTTTGATATATACTTATTCCAACACATATGATGATCATGACTTGTTTGACCATAAATACAATGGGGATGTAGATTCCAACATTTAGCTTATAGATGTCCTTTCCTTACACAATGATTGCAATATTGTTCTTGGTTATTCAATTTATTTGTTGTGCTAGTAAATGATTCACCTGACATTAATGTTTCTCCTTTGACAGATTTGTTAGTTGCATCACTCATGTGTCCTCCATAACCAAGGCCTTAATACTTTTTTCTTACACTTATTTGTATAGGATTTTGAATTCCTTGACCTTGTTTGCCTAAACTTGTTTCATCGTAACCCATCTTGTTAAGAAGTTTAGAACCAATTCTCTTTGTATGTTTTTCAAAATTTCCAATTTACCATATTTATTTTGAGATTCATCACCTTCAACATGCAATTCACTTTCTGAACTATCCTTCTCTCGAAATTTCTCAACCACGTGATTGGTCAATGCAAAGACCCCTCAGATTGTAGCAAATGTGAGACCATAACTCCCCATAAGTTGCATAGTCTTGATCAAACCTGAAAGGGAAATGCTCCTTTCAACCTTCGGCACATCATACCATCTGGCCACCATACCTCCTCAGACATACCCCCAACGAAACCACTCATTGTGCCACTGAAAGTCTTAAACGTTAAACCAGGGGTGTCTTCCATCCTTATCTTCTCTGTAGGATCCATTTCTACCAATGTATTTCCTTGCAAAATCCTCCAAAAATGGAAGTTTTTCATATTAAAGCCCTAGATTATTAAAACCCTAGATAAAGATTTAGGTTTGATTTCGAAAAAGGACTATATAGACAATTCCTTTGATTCCACTGAGAGGATAATGTAATTTTTCCCCTGATTCTGTGAACTCATAGTTCCGAAACAAATTTATTGTGGATTTAATGAACTTATATAACATTTCATGGATTCTAAAGCCTATGAACCTTGGGTTTTTTATCAAATAAGAAACTTGTCCCATATATGTAATAAGCAGAAATGGGTAAACCAACACATAGAAATCTTGATGCAAGCTACACCAAAAAACCCAAATTAATATGCCTGAAATAAAACAGAGAAGAAGAGGAGCCGAATTCTCTTTCCCAAAACAACAGTTTGTTTAAGCCTATCTGTCCTCCACCACGCCCACGACATCCGACTTGAAGCCTTCGATCGATACAAAGAGTCAATACAAATCAGATGATCAATTCCATTCCAGTCCTAGAAGCACTTAGAAGTATCACCGAGCGAGGGAAAGTGTGAGGTCTCCATTTGGAGAAGCACCTGGAAGTAGCGTAGCGTCCAGCGAGGGCAAGGGTGAGGTCGATCTGTTGGGTAATCATCTAACAATTAAATCAAAGGCTTAGAATTGTACACGTAACCCCAGAGGAAAGTTGATTTCAAAGGGAAACGCCTTACGGTGTAACTAGCAATTGTTAGAAAAGCGAGTACTCCAACTTACTCCGTCTGCAATTAGAGTAATCAGAATCTATTCGAGCACCAAGAATTAAAGGAGGCAAAGGAGAGTAGTGGTGGCACCTTCCACACGTAGACAACCCTAATGGAATATCTCTTGTAAAATAAAAAAGCTCTAATGGAATACAGAATTCAAGGGGAAACCCTAGGAATCACCGTACAGAATTCAAGAGGAAACCCCAGGAATCACCACCACCATAGGCATGTGCAAAAACTTTCATGTGGACACCGAAAGGATCTCAATACATGCAGCGCCAAAGTTTCAGGTCAAATAAAGACGAATAAATGGAGTAGAGAGGGGCCCGGTTGAATTGGCCCACGCTCGTCTAGATGCTTGTTGAGCTATCGATGTAGGTTGAGGCTAGTGTCATGGGAGCGGAGACAGTGTTTTCAATACAAGAGGCCGGAGAGAGTATGGTTGCTAGTACCGAGCCTTATCTACCCTCGTTACGCAGCATTTAATGCTTCGGTGTGTGGTATATAGGTCGTCGAACCATATTTCACATCATTAAACGTTGTGTTGCCATTGTGGATATTGGTCGTCATTGCTGGGAGAGAGGTCCCCAAGACGAGGATAGTGGGAAGCCTTATCGATGACCAGAGGTCATCAGCGGGAAAGGTGGGGTCATCCACAAAGGTCCAAAACGTTGTACCTTTAAGACTGGTCTGATTCTTTCATCCTCTCTCCTCCTTGGGCATCGAATGTCACCTCATCTCCTCCATTTGTCTGGAAACAGCTCCTCTGCCTCCAAGAGAACAAAAAATAAGTTCACAGAGCATGTATCTAGTACAGAGTAAAACCAGGCAATGTATGATATAGTAGTAGACAATCCGAAGAAAGAAACCTCTCCATTCATCATGTGCTTCGGTTAAAACAAACACATAATAACCCTTGTCTTCCCTTACTCATGGTTAATCATCTTTTTACAACCTGTAGATGTAAGCTGATTTCAAATTAGGGCTACATCTATCATAGAAATTCGAAGCAAACTAGATTCTATCTATTACAATGCCAATAATTAAAATCCTTGCAATCTTCCACAAGATGAATATGAAACAATTAATAAAGAAAATCCATTAAACATGAATAAACTCCTAGGGCTCTATGCATACCTGATTGTCCACTCCAGGCCAGGTGGTAGTATGCATACCTGATTGTTCATAGAAATCTGAAATATAAAAATAGTCACATCTATGTTCTTCACCACTTTCTGCACCAAAAATAAAATCAGACAGCCAAACAATGAAAACGCACAGGGCAGAAATGTGTTCTGCAACAAAAATCAAATCAGGCAGCCAAACAAGGAACAGGCACACGCATCAGAAAGCCAAACAATTTCATGAGCTTCCACTCGGAATTACAATGAACAGGCACATGCATCAGACAGCCAAACAATTTGATGAGCTTCCACTCGGAATTTTAATGAGCTAGTCATTTAATCTCAGATGATCAATTCCATTCCAGTCCAAGAAGCACTTAGAAGTATCACCGAGCGAGGGCAAGTGCGAGGTCTCCATTCGGAGAAGCCCTTGGAAGTAGCGTAGCATCCAACAAGGGCAAGGGTGAGCTTGATTTGCTGGGTCGCATCTCATTTTTATTTTTATCCCATACCGGTCTAAATAATTGGATGGGTACGATTATTTTAATCGTCTAACAATTAAATCAAAGGCTCAGAATTGTACACGTAACCCCAGAGGAAAGTTTCAAAGGGAAACGCCTTACGACGTAATTATGGTGATAATATTTTACAAATATATATCTTGATCAGGGTGCATGTCAGAGGATGGCGGTTCTTGTGGATGGTTATGATGAATAGAAGAGAGGTACGTCCCACCACCCTTTAAATGCTCAAAACAATGGGTGCAGTGGCCCTTGGCATGAGTTCATGCAAGGGTGGTGGGAAAGGTGGCAGAGATGGCAGGGGTGAGGTGAAAGACATTGTAATTAAGGTAAGACATGTGTGTAAGAATTGTAATATGGTTTGTGGAGTTAGGAGCTAGAACAACAGAGAAGGAAGGTGATGGCAACAACGACAACAACTTTGGAGCGGAAACGGGTATGTATCTTGGCTCTTCGCCTTCTTTGCAATGTTTGAATGGTTTGATTACTGAGGGGAGAGGGAGATACATGGGAAGGGAAATTGGGAGAAAGATAGTGGCAATTGGCGGAGGCATCACGCTGTTTTGGTCTGGATTTGCGTCTTTGCTTTGAGCCTGTCGGGATTTAATTCGGCTTGTGGCTATGAGGAGCTTACTGTGGGTGGCATTGAGACCCTGGACCTCACATTCCGTGCGGTGAGAGGGGTTGGTTCCTGGGGATGGGTAGGTAGCTGCTTGACACTAGAGGCTGAGGGTAGCAAAGGGTAGCTAACATGTTGGGTTGGCAGATGGAGTAGTGGTTGCAACCATGGAAAGCTATGGGGAACTGGGAGTAATAATCGAGCTAAGAAACCATCTAGGATTCCTGTGGGGAAGGACGAGCATGGAAAGGGCAGAGGAATAGCCCTGGTTCACTGGGCAGAGGGGCATGGGATGGCATATCATGGAAGAAAGTTGGTCGGGTGGCAGCTAAACCCATTTGCATGGCCTCAGCAGGGGCGTAACAACCACACTAGGTATGTGAGGCAACGGAGAGGGAGGAGTGAAAAGCCAGATGGGATTTGGAGACTAGCCATGTCTCAAGACTGGTCCACTGCCCACCTTGCACCCTTTTATGCTCGTAAATGGGACAAGGCTAAGAACGAAGAGAATATCGGTATTGAAAATCCTAGCCAAGACAGTAATATGCTACAATGCTTGTGGATAACATCTTTTTCTTATGAACATGTACCGAACCGTGCGGATATGGCTCGACCAGCAAGAGGATGGGGTCGAGGGAGATGAGGCCAAGAGCCTATCAAGGCTAAGGACCTGAGCATGTCGGAACCCCGTAGAGAAAGGAAATCAGTTGAGCACCTCATTAGTGAAGTAGCCGCGACATACCGAGAAGGAATGGATAATGGCATTCAAAATTTACTAGAAGAATGGGAAGAAGAAATCAAGCATGGCAATGAGACAGAGGAGGAGCTGGAGACTTGGAGGACATTAATCCCGGACCCTGGGAATACCAGAGGAAGGATAACCTAATTCGAGCATACTTTTATATCTATACTGGCTAATGAAAAGCCTGCTGGGGAAGGCCATGGAACAAATCTCGGTGGAAATGGATCTCTCTCTCCAAGGCATGCCGAATTACAAATAGGATATGCAGAGAATTCAGTTTCAACTCCACAAGTAGGACATTAGATTGGACAAAATTCAAAGGCACATACCATGCATCATAGAATTGACTGAGATGCTCGGAGCAACTGTCAAGGATTCGGCACCGGTGGAATCGGCATCAGAGGAGTAGAAGGGCTAATCAGTTTACCTTGTTTTCTTTTTGTTTATATGTGGTTAGCATTTACTTTATGTCATGCATGTTTAAGGATAGATAGACATATAGAGTCTGGTCATGAAACATAGACATACTTAGCTTGGTTAGAAAGATTGAACTTTATTGTTTTTGGATGGCTTACAATGAGGATAGGTGGTCAACAGACTTGGTTTCTCACTGGGCAAGTTGAGGCCACCTATTCAACATATGTGGTGTAAATTTGCTGATTATAAATAGAAAATGAAAGGTCCTACCAAGTTTAGCAAAAAGAAATATTTCACAAATATATAAACCAAATTGGTGTATGAGACACTCTTGTTTGTGAGACAAGTGACTACTAAGTCTACAAAAACATACATACTCTACCCCTTTTGATTTTGAACTTATACCTCTTAAAAGAGAATGTATGTTTAACCATTAAACCCATTCAAACTGTATGAAAAAATATTTTTCCACTTACTAATCTTAACAAACTCATCTTAATAATTAATATTTTTACATATATTAATACATAGCTTAATACTCCATAATCATAATAGTAATAATGATATATATATATATATATATTATATATATAATTTTAGCTTCAATACTCCATAATCTTAATAGGAATAATGATATAAAATTACTATAAAGACTTTTGAGCGAAATAAATAGAAATACTAAAATTTCCTATAGAATAATATCTCATAAAAATAGTGTGATTTTAAGAATAGTAGAAAGTTGGTCTCTTATTAATTGGAGAAGTGTTAGAAGATGTCATTATTAGTCTATACCCAAGACTAGAATTATAGTAATTGATTTATCTTCTTATTATTTTAATTAATCTTTTAACTATAAAGTTTAATATTTATTATATTAATATATATTAGCAAAAATTTATTATTTTTTGTTTTTTTTTTTAAATTATTGAATTTCATTTATTTATATGTTATCGCTAGATAGCGGTGTGAAGTGTTTTTGCACGTGCAAGTAACACTGGTATTTAATTGAGTTATTATTAAATTTGTTTTTCAACATTAAAATTTTATCAAGGTAGATTACATAAAGCCAAAAAAAAATTGTTTTGTTTTTATTAATTAAGTAGTCTTAAAGACTAGAAAATCTAATTTTAAAGGTCAAAAATATATATAAATATTTTGGTGTATTATAATATTTAATATTATTAAATCGAATGAACTTAAATTGATAACATATATTTATAGTAAATCATGATATAGTATATTAATTATCAATATATAATCTTAACTAATACTAATTTAGATGTATTTTAACTTTACAAAGTTAAGAGGGACCAAATTTCTTTTTACTTTAAAATACTTTAAAAGAAGTTTGCATCTCAAAAGATTTGGTCCCTCTAGACTCTTAGTAAATTTCTAGTTAAAATATTTTGATGTATTACAACATTTAATACTATCAAACCCTAATGAACTTAAATTGATAATATATATTTATAGTAAATAATAATATACCATATTAACTATTAATATATAATCTTAACTAATACCAGCCTAGATCTACCTTAACTCTACAAAGCTAAGAGGGATCAAATCTCTTTTTACTTTAAAAGAGGTTTGCATTTCAAAAGATTTGATCCATCTAGACTCTTGGTAAATCCTTGGTTAAAATGGGTCTAGTTTGGTTTAATTATTAATCTTACACTTATTTATTTAATTTTTATTTTGCTTTAATTTATTCAAAATGTTAAACATTACATCTCTACCATACTTGGCTATGGAGCACCTGACGCAATTAAGATATAAATGGAGTTGTCTTTAGTGTGACTTTTTGGACTTTCTGGTGGTGAAAATCTTGATTTGTGTTATTTAAACCAGTTTTTTAATTGTATTATGAATTCAACACCCTCAAAAACCCCTAGGGAACTTCGATTATACATACTTACCCATTAAACTTGTGATTTCAATCAATTTCTGCCAGATTTTAGAGAAATTACACTAGAAAAACCCACCAGAAAAGCTTCCAAAAATTCGTACTAAAGACAACTTAGTGTTGAAAATTGGCAACAAGAAATTGCTAAAAATAGAAGTGCTAAAAATAACACTGCTAAAAATAATAGTTGGGCATCAGTGCTGGATTAGGCAACAAGGAATGGAAAATGGAAGTGCTAAAAACAGAAGTTCTATTTTTAGCAGTGCGGTGTGGATTTCTATTTTAGTCAGTCCTTGGACTAGAAATAGGAAGTAAAATTCAAAATTCGTTTTACCAGCTGTTTGAATATTAATTAATTAATTCAGTTTTAGTTAATTAGTTAAGGAAAATCAAACTTGAAGTCTTTGTGAGAACATGCAATAATTTCTCCACTGATTGGGGAATGTGTCCTTGATTTGCTTCACTAATTGAGGAATTAAGGATAAGTTCTATATTGAGAGGATCAGTTGACTTAGTTTAACTTAGTCAAGTCTAGTTAGATTAATTTAACAAGTTGTTAAATTAATGAGATTCAATTTGTTGATGCTTGCATGCATGTGACAACTGGTATTTTCGGATAACTGAGTATTCACTCATGGATAAGTGATGCATGTCAGTTCAGAGAGAGACCTAGTTGAGATCAGATGAGGGAAAGTGTACTATCAGTTGCTAGGATATTCCTAGTGAATATTCCTTGCATGAGGAAGGAATATTATTCCTTCTAGTACTGTGTAGTTTGACCTAAGGTGATAGCAGGTATGATTTGGCAAATTCACACATGTTATGTAATTGGGCCCCAATCAAAACTGCGCAAGGAAATAGGAGCTTGGAGTACTTGTGTAGCCTATATATTCAGGCCTAGGTATTCCATGAGCTACATCATCAGAGTACAGAGAGAGCATGACAGATTTTGAGCTGATTCTTTTTGTATGTTGTTGAGGATTTCCACTTGATTGATAATACATAGATGGGGTTTTAGGCTGGTGCTTTTCCTGGATAAATTCTTTTGTGTTATGTGTGATTGATTCCTTCTTATCAGTTATATGCGTTCATGCTTGATGTTGCTCATGGTTGATTAAGCTTCCGCAAAGTTTATGGTAGATGTAGATCTAGTATTATGCCTTAGTACATTACATATATCAGTTTGATCTGCAGGTGAAATTTCTACATGATATCAATGAGCTAGCTGATTTGTAGAGAAAATTCTACATCGTATTAGAACACAGGTCATCAAGGACAAACAGTATACAAGAAGGAAGAAGTTTGTGGTTTCTAGATATAGATATCGAGTTCTTATCACATTTTAGATTTCATCAATGGCGTTCTATGGTTTGAGGCTTGAGTATGCAATGGATGGTAGCTCAAACTATATAGCATGGAAGGATCACATGGAGGTAGTATTAGAGGATAATGGGGTGAAGGAATTCATTGATCAAGAAGTCCCCAAGCCCTCAGGATCTAATGCCCAAGAGCTGGCGGAATGGAGGAAGTGTGTGGCTAGAGCTAGGAGAATCATCCTAGAGGGAGTTCGAGATCACATTGTCTCAAACCTCCATGGGAAGGAGACTCCATTTTCGATGTGGAAAACATTGAAATATCTTTATCAGAATAGCAGTGATCAGAGGAAGATGGCAATGAAGGACAAACTTCGAAAGATCAAGTGTGAAAAGGGAGACACGATCTCTATGTATCTGACCAAGCTCACCACATGCAAGGATGAGCTTGCAAGTGTAGTCGTCGTGACAACTGATGATGATATGGTGAGTATAGCAATCCTTAGCCTTCCTAAGAGCTGGCATAACTACCAGGACTCGATTAATGGAAGGGAGAAACTGCCAAATTGGGAATGACTATGGTTGGATTTGATGCAGGAGGAGATCAGACGGAGCACCAGAGACGGTTCTTCATCCATGGAGGATGAAGAGAACTGTGCCTTAGCAAGTAAGGCGAAGAAGGGGAAGGATAAGATTTCTCTTTCTAAATCCAGTTCTTCCCATGGTGGGAAGAAGTTTGACAAATCGAAAGTGCGATGCTTTCGTTTTTTTGAGGTGGGCCATTTTGTTACAAATTTTCCACACAAGAAATCCAAGAAGGGATCTAGGGAAGGATCTCAAGGTGAGGCACTTGCTTGACAGTTCAAGTTGGATTTCACACTCTTCGCATGCATGGTTTCATCTATGGTGGGAAGTGGTTGGTTTCTTGATAGTGGAGCTTCTTTCCACATGACCGACGATAAGAGTTTGTTCAGTACTTTGGAGGAGAAAGATATCCAGATACTCGTAGCGATGGGTAATTATGAAAAGTATAGTGTCTCATGTGTAGGCATGGTTATTTTTCAGAGGGATCATGGAGCTCGCCTTACCTTGACCGATGTCAAGTATGTACCAGGACTGAAGAGAAACTTGGTGTCGATCGCGATGCTAGAAGACAGAGGCTATGATGTAGTCTTCAGTAAGGGAAAGGTTTTCCTTAGACACATCATCACTAGACAGGTGAAGTAGATTGGTTCACGGGTCAAGAACCTGTATGCTCTTGAGGTTCAAGATGCATGCAAAGCCTTGATCAACAAGGCAACTGATGAAGACTTGGTGGTTGAGAGGGAGGGTATGTTACCTCTCAACATGCAGCACCAGAAGAAGTCTCAGACAATTGTGGAGGAGCCACGATTGGTGCAGTAGCTTCAGGAGGTTGTGGAGTAGCCACAACAAGGGAAGCTGAGAGGAGATCGAGTAGAGACATCTACTCATGCAGAGACCTCCAGTAGGGGGGAAACTCGAGCAAGGTGGGCTAAGGGATCACATTCAGCCATAGCTCCAGGTAGGAGGTGGGGTGATGTAGAGTGATCATCCCAAGGAGGAGGGGTAGGATCCTTGAGGTACCCAACCTCTTTGATTCGACTTTGCTACGGGAGCCCTGATGTGGAGTAGTAGGAACTGACTAATTGGGTAGAGACAGATGCAGATGGAGCGGCAGAGAGAGCTACAGTGCAAGGAATGCCAGGACAGCGCAGAGCATGCAAGCTACAACAATGCGAGAGGCACAAGTGTGTTGCATAGTGCAGGGTAGCACAAAGAAGGGTGCAATGGTGCAAGATGCATGGAGATGTTGCAGTAGCATAGAGGTTAGAGAGGGAGCACTTGTTAGCAGCAGGTAGAGCTTTAGTATCAGAGTATGTTTCTATCCCAATAGAGAGGTTAGTTGTGAGTTTTTTTTGTTCTGAGAGTTGTTGGAGCAACCACACTTGGTAGAAGTGTTGCATGCAAAACATTCTAGAGGTACAGGATCGGGTTTGAGAGGAAGCCTTTCTTGTTGAGAGGGAGTCTTGAAAATTGGCAACAAGAAATTGCTAAAAATAGTAGTTTGGGCATCAATGATGGATTGGGCAACAGGGAATGAAAAATGGAAGTGCTAAAAAATAAAAGTTCTATTTTTAGCAGTGTAGTGTGGATTCCTGTTTTATTTAGTCCCTGGACTAGAAATAGGAAGTAAAACTCGAATTTGCCCAGCAATTTGAATATTAATTAATTAATTCAATTTGAGTTAATTAGTTAAGGAAAGTCAAACTTGAAGTCTTTGTGAGAACATGCAATAATTTCTCCACTGATTGGGGAATGTGTCCTTGATTTGCTCCACTGGTTGAGGAATTAAGGATGAGTTCTATATTGAGAGGATCAGTTGACTTAGTTTAACTTAGTGAAGTCTAGTTAGATTAATTTAACAAGTTGTTAAATTAATGAGATTCAGTTTGTTGATGCTTGCATGCATGTGACAACTGGTATTTTCAGATAACTGAGTATTCACTCATGGATAAGTGATGAATTTCAGTTCAAACAGAGACCCAATTGAGATCAGATGAGGGACAGTGTACTATCAGTTGCTAGGAAATTCCTAGTGAATATTCCTTGCATAACGAAGGAATATTATTCCTTCTAGTACTGCGTAGTTGGACATAAGGTGATAGCAGGTATGATTTGGCCAATTCACACATGTTATGTAATTAGACCCCAATCAAAACTGCGCAAGGAAATAGGAGCTTGGAGAACTTGTGTAGCCTATATATTCAGGCCTAGGTAGTCCATGAGCTACATCATCAGAGTACAAAGAGAACATGATAGCTTTTGAGCTGATTCTTTTTGTATGTTGTTGAGGATTTCCACTTGATTGATAATATAGAGATGGGGTTTTAGGCTGGTGCTTTTCTCGAATAAATTCTTTTGTGTTATGTGTGATTGATTCCTTCTTATTAGTTATATGTGTTCATGCTTGATGTTTCTCATGGTTGATTAAGCTTCCGCAAAGTTTATGGTAGATGTAGATCTAGTATTATGCTTTAGTACATTGCATATATTCAGTTTATCTGTAGGTGAAAATTTCTACATGATATCAGTGAGCTAGTTGATTTGTGAGAGAAAATTCTACACTAGATATAAATTTACTATACATTATAATATTAATTCTAACATTATTAATTAACTTTTTATAATAAAAAACATATATAATAATTCTTTATAGTTAATATTAAATGCATATTACAATATCATAATATTATTTATATATATCATAAGTTAGAAAACCCATGAGGTGTAGACCACTAAGTTTGCTTGGGGTTTAGTCTCCACTAAGTTTTAGGTTCAAATCATGTGGGACGAGTTAAGGACGAAATTCATTTTAGGAGAACTAAAAATTATCTAATAAACCAACTAGACTCAACCTAGCAACTTAATAAAAAAAATTAACATAAATATATATATATATGTATATGTATATGTGTTAGCACCTAAATCTGCCTTAGGCTAAAGGAAGGAAAAATTCAGGGTAACCACAAACCACGCCCAGTCTGGTAGCTAGCCCTACTAGAATAGGAGAGGGTTCTCTCCGTGTCACGTTCAGTGAATAAGTAAATGAAATGGCCTAGATGACTTACAGTGAAATATTGATCTTAGGATAGTAAGTAAAGATGGATACAGGAAGCGATTTTTATGAATGACTCTATTTCTAGGATGGTATGGGACCAACAGACAGCAATGAGCAGAGGATGAAATACAAAGGCACAGATTACTTCGTGAGGCAAGACAGGCATAAAGTCTAGCAATTTAGTTTGAAATAGCACAGAATGGAGAGATTGCTTAGGAAGGTGAAAAGGGCATACGCACATGAATCCTTTTCAACAGAAGAAAGAACGCTGAACATGAAATTTTCCCATAGGCAGAGCAATAAAATTGAATTCTACCTTATCTAACTTAGAAAATCTCACTGGAAATGAATATGAAATGAACTATGAAACATAACGAAATACATATGAAACATAAGAGACACATTTTCTACACTCACAACCACATGAATCTCATGAAACAGAGCCACTTCCTTTCATTGATCCTCTGTCAAACTATACAATGAAGAAACAGAGTTTCTTTCCCACAGTCTCCCAGAAGTTACAAGCCAACCAACCCTTTGCAAATAGTTTGCATACAATATATAGAATGTACCATGAGGAGATAGAATTCCCAAGGGTTGGGGAGTTACTCGAATCATTACAAAATCGAGTTGGAAAGCCAACCATTAGCTACAGGTGCAGCGTTACAAAGATGACAAATGGCTTGGGTGACTGTTTGCCTTCTTTTGCCACTTGGATAGAAGCCAATTTGGAGTGAAAATACTTTAAAATTTGCCTTATGTGCCGAAAAAGTGAAATGTATATGAGCGGGCCCACTTGGAGAAGTCACGAATTGAAATTTCGCGAAACGGAGGTGAAATTGGCCTTTTTCCCTATATGCGCCCCGCCACTTTCTATATGCGTCGCGCCACTTTGGAGCCTGTTTTGAGGCACTTGTAGGAGTCCAAAATGTGCCCAAGTGTGCTTGTTAGAAAGCTTGTCCTATCTACTCTCCAACCCAAGTAGAAGTTCTGAATTTGGTGCTCATTTTCCCCTCCAAACCTTCATTCTCCCAACACTGCTTCCTGTGTGTCAAAATAGGGGTAGAGAGGTCATTTTTTGAGTGTTTTTGACCTCTTGGAGACTCAAATCATGCCCAAATTTCTTTTCCAAGCACCAGTAGTCGTGATTTTTCATGCTAAATCCAAAAATGCAAGCCATTTGTCATTTGGAGTTCCCAATCCTAAGCGTCGCGCCACCGGGAGAAAAAACCTGTGTTTTGACCAAAAAATTACCATGTGACCAAAATTGCCCCAAATTTCTTGAAATTTGGGCTAGAGGTTCTCTAAGAGGCACTATGCTGGGCCACAAAAGCTTCAGCCAATATTCGAAGCCGATCTTTCTCTTTTGCCTCTTTTGCCTCTTTCGTTGCTTTGCTCAATTTTGCCTTCAAGCTCCTTATCCGGGCCTTTGCACTCATGTTCCATGCCCTGTAATGATAAACCATCCTCCTCAGTATGGTTTTGTCTCTGTCGGCCTTCTCCAGTAGTCTCTCCAGGTGGATGTTGATCCGCTCTAGCCAGGACTCATGGTCATTGTTGATCTCTTGCTCCAAGGTAGTGAGCTCGATCCTCCTTTGTTGGGTAGCTTGTCGATTCTCACAGATGTTTTGCAGCTCCATGATCTCATGATGGTCCTCAAGCTATTTGTTCCTCTGCTCCAAATACTTGATGATCCATTTGGCCCTCTCCACATTGAGTGAAAAGTCTTGGATCTCCGTGTTCTGCTCCTGAATAGTCATCCTAAGTTGGGCACTCTCCACTTCTGCATCATCATCCTGAATGAGGATGAAATCGGCCTCCTGTTCACCTGATGGCCCCTCATCATGCATGGGCCTCTTGCCCTTGTCCTGTACCTGTGTAGTCGATGCCAGAAGCAAGGCCCCTTCGACCCCAAGTGGAGATAACACTCGCTTTGCTGCTGTGAACAAGTGCCTATTGCCTCTCTGATATGTCACGAATACTAGCATAGTCGTGGTCTCATGGCGCTCATATTGATGAGAAGGACCACCTATCTCATGCTCTGGCTCTGACAGTACCTGTGAAGTGCTGAAGAGGTCACGGGAGATGAAGTCCTCCCAAGAAATGCCTTGCAATCCCAACTGATGATCCACCAAAATCCGGATAAGAGCAAAGTGATAAACACTGTTAAGCTGCTGCTGATGGGTCTTATGCTGCATGAAGGTGTTCATCCTCTCTATGTTCCTGCAAATGAAAAATGGGAGGTTCATCATCCTCACCCTGGTAAAGTGCATGAGCAACCAGATGTGATAGGCATATAGTCGAGAGAATGTCCCCTCACAGCTGAAGTACTTCATGATCAATTTCATGAGTGGAGCATACTCATCTTTCAAATATTTGAATGGGAAGACTCTTGTGAGATGACTCAAGAATCTGGCCTTAATGTAAGGCTCATAGTGTTGCCTATCCACCTTCTTCTTCTTATGCCACTGTTCTCAAACATTTGGTATGCCTGTTTCCACTGAGATAGTTTCGGGTGTCAATGTGAAGGTGACCCCGGCCAAGATAGACTGACTTCCATGTAGGTGAAGCACAAAAAGACGAGCCAACTCATGATGAACTCTAACATTAGCCACCCTTTGACAAAATTCAAAACATGTTAGGTGCTGGAAACATGACATGGCAAGAGGGCATGCTTGTAATTCAGTCAGGGTAGTGGGCTCATCCCTAACATGTTTTCCACTCTTGTGATGTCTCCTGGGAGCCTGCTCTTCCAAGAATGAGTCACTTTGTGTCTCCATCTCATACTCTGATGAATGTTGTGATGCCATGACTGTTGTGTGTATTGTACTTAGGCTGCCCTTTGATGATGATGTGAAGCTGGGTGCTCTTGTGATATCTGTCACCAAGGGGAACAATGAAAAAAGGAGTATTAGGAGGGGAGTAATGTGATGGGAATAGGGGTTATGGGGAGAAGTTTGTTTAGGGATATGTAGGGGGTTTGGGTATTTGATAGGGTAGGTTTTTTGGGGTACAAGGTAGGGTTTTGGGGTGTTATGTTGACAAATAAGAGGAGGGGAAAGGGAATAGGGTTTGGTAGTGTTTTAGGGTAGGGATAATAGGAAAAATGAGAAAGGGAGGATAGGGAAAAATGGTAGGTGAGGGAAAAATGGTGGGTGAAAATGGAACCTTGGCCTCAATACCGCAATTATGCAACCCTAGCAACAACGAACTTTGGTGTTTTCTTGTGGTTGATTTTATGAGTTTTGTTGCATTCAATCATAGCCATAAACCACCATATCATTTATAAACTTTGATGAACAAGTCATGTCATAGAGCCTACCTGTCAATTTGAGGGGCTTCACAAGAAATTTGAGGAAATTTGGCACGGTTTTGGCCCTTTGTGGGTGTGCGCCGCGCCCTGGGTGTGTGCCGCGCCCATTGAAAAAATGCACTGAGGGGTGGATTTGTGTGCGCCGCGCCACTGTGTATATGCGCCGCGCCACTGTGTATATGTGCCACACCACTGTGTATATGCATCGCGCCCTGAAAACTGCCTCCACCTTTGCTCCAAACATGAACGATGCACACTCAAACACTTTGCAATGTCTCCCTATGAACTTGATTTGCACAATGGCTTTGATTTTGGTGAAAACTTGTATATAAAGACTTGGAAGTCATGGGTTAAATTTTTTCTTCTTCAAAAACCCATTTTTCTAATGTTATGTTTTGACACTTTTTCACTAACTTAAAGCAACACTGATTTTCACTTTCCCTTTGAAATTTTAGCTCAAATGTTGAACTTTTCGACACTCTTTGCAGGGATTGCATGACAGGACATTTGGCCACGGAAACCATGACTACATCTGAAGAAATCAACGATGACTTTTGCAAATTTTATCAGAAATGACATTGTTTGAATTTTCTTCAAAACAGAGTTTTGAAGAACAATCGAAGTCTATCACCATGACAATGAAATTCTCTGAATCATAGCTTTGTAAGGGCCTCACTCTGGCCTGCATGGCTTTGGTTGAAGACCAAATTGATTAATCCCTAGACCTAATTATCGAAAATGACTTTTGTCCATTAAAGGACCAGACCTTGACTGTCATGGACTTTGGTGATCATTGACAAAAGACCTGAGCCAACAGGAGCCAGACATGAGGGGAAATGACTAGCATGACCTTTTCCATTAGATTATGGCATGCCCCTAGCAGAATGCAGCTGAGTGAACGGAGCGGGACACCTAAAAATGAAATGCATAAAGAGTTTTGATCTTTGACAGAGGATTGACCAGATCGACTCTAACA